>JADRCD010172729.1:0-10890 GCA_019843815.1 Montemys delectorum | reverse complement strand
CTAGAATGAACAATGGCTGAAGAGATCATCTTGTTGATCGGAGGCAGGCTTTCTATTACTTTTAAGGCTCTAGAACAAGCAGCTTTCCCAAGGGATGCTGACCTGTTTCAGTGATTGATGTGCCCATTTGGATCAGTTCTTACAAGAAGAGACAATGGCATGTCCTTGTCCTTATCAGAAAGCTTTCCATCCAGGAAAGCTTGTAAGATTCAGCACTCCAGAATCAGGAGTAGAGAGTGCTTGCTGCCATTCTGGACAGTTCATGATGTCATGACTCTAAGGCTAGAGGGATGCCTCTGGTCTTTCATTCACTTGATCAATAAATAGAACCTTACTGTTCCAGTCCTTGGCTATGTAGGGTGCTCATTATGACAGAGAGAGTTGTGTCCTTCAGGCCTGCGGCTATCCGATAAGCTACTTACCAGCCCCAAGCGTCAGAATGAGGCTGGAGCTGCAGACTTGAAACTAGAGAGTAATCAGAACTCATAAAATGCAGCAGCTGTGTTCTTGAAAATGGATCTATAGGAAAAAGACCACATTGGAGACCTGAGTTCTCAGGTCGAGGATTTAAAACTGGAAAACTACTAGTCAAAGAGAAAATAGTGAATTAGTAGGAGACATAAATATGGTTTCAGTCTAGTCCAACGTGGGAGTGGGGTTCAAAACAAAAATATAGGAAAAGTGAACAATAGGGTCAGGTGCTATATAGGGGCCCAAAACACTGGGAAAGGAAAGGACATCAGCATTCAGACACATTCAGAACGGGGTAAAGTCTGATTCCTTACTGCCTAAGCTCTTGACAGTGAACACAGTATGCGTATGCTTTACACTGGAAAATGCAAGTCCCTGGGGCTGTGCACTTGGCCAGCTCTTCCCCAGAGAGCTTCTAGAGCATGAACAGCATGCGGTAGGACATTGACCACATCTAGAGTTCTACTTGGAACACTCTAAGGAGAAAAGTTATTTCCTTGACCAAAGGTATGGTTATGGTCACTTATGTTTCTTAAGATTCAATTCATAGACACCCAAGGGACTTAGAGAGATTTAAAGCTCACAACAACAGCTACAGAACATCTAATGTGTTCTGGGCACCAAATGCTAGCCACACACTGCCTAGTATTTCCAAACTTATCTTCTCTTCTAATATTGAGAACAACTTAGCAAATTATGAGTTTTCCCCATTAAAAATCGTATCTCAAAAGCTCTTTGGTTTCCAGTGATGGAAAGCAGCATCGCTGTCCTTATAAAACTGAAATGATGTCAACGTTTAAAACAAAGAGGCCAATGGGTCAATTTTCCAAAATTAGCTTTAAAGAATAAAGTTTATTAGGACATGTGCTATCTTCTGGTTTGTTAGTATGTGAAATGACAAGTTCTGAGACATCCGATCTAGTAGACGCTGCAGAGCACTGCTTCAGTTCATGTGAACATCATCACTATCAGGTGGAAGGGATTTCTCTCAAAGTCAATTTACTGGGTCCAAGCACAATTAAAACTTTTAATTTGAAGCTCGACATGCTGGCATAGCTATTATCACTTGCATCTGTTTTATCAGAACTTGACAGGTTTTCTTTGTTGGTTTAAACCTATTTAGCTTATGTAGGCTACAGACAATCATTTTATACTGAAACCCAACCTTCAAAGTAAAAATAATATGAAAATCTAAGGCCTATTTCACCCTGAAAGTAAAGAGAATATATAATCTTTCAGGGCTAATATTTTCTATAATTGGAATACTTCTGGGGTAATTATGGAAGAGTTGTGCTATTTATCTTCTCTGAAAATCCAGTCTGTGTTGCCCTCTTAATGGTGAGCTAAGGAGGCTGTCATTAGCAATATTTCACAGATGGGTTGTGTTTGAGTTTTATTTATTTATTTATTTTTCTGCCTAGCCCTTTCCCCCTTTATGATTTCAGAGCATATAACAAACAGTTTTAAGCAGGAACACAGACCATGGCTTCATGCTTTTCATCTTCTACAAATCAGATGATGAGTCACAGAATGACAGGATATAACCTGAAGCTAGGAGGAAAGTGTTTGCTGGGGAGTCTCAAGGAAAAGTCTCAGTCGGAGAACCAGAGCACTGTCCCTGCAGCTGAATAGGCCACAGTTCTGGTGGGCATAGCCAGTCTCAAGATTCAAGAGCCAGGGAGCCAAACTGGATCAGACAAAGTTCTTGTCCTGTCCTGATAGGATGTAGAAGCCAGAGAGACAAATAAATGGAAGGCCAGAGAACATGGTCTGAACCTTAAGACAGAGGGCATCTATATGTAGGTCAGAGACGCATGAGAGGGTGCCAGGCAAGAGCTTGGGCAGCAGGGTTCTGTTACTCTGATAAACAACACGGCCAAAGGTCATGACCATGACCCCAGGAAGACAGAGTTTATTTGATTTTGAGATTGTGAGAAATCTGATCTAGTAGACAGATTTGAGGTTACAGTTCATCATAGAGGGAAGCCAATGCAGGAAGTGAAGGCAAGAACTGCAAGCGGAAACTACAGAAAAATGCTGCTTACTGGCTTGCTCCCAGGCTCACAGCATCTAATACTGCACAGGCCTACTTGCCTCGGGATGGTATTGCCCACAGTGGGCTGGGCCTTCCTACATTAGTTATACATCAAGAAAATACCCCCAAGACATACTATACCCACAGGCTAACATGATGGAGGACATTCTTCAGCTGACGTTCCTTCTCCCCGAGTGTGTCAAAATGACAATAAATATTTATTATCACATACAGAAAGGAGGTCACAGAAGTCTCTTACATAGGCGTGGGTTATGTGGATAATGAATAAGACACTGTCGGCTAGGCTTTCTTGTCGGACCTAAAGAAACCAGAAAGAACTCTGTGTGATTTTAGCCTTGCTGATAGAGCTGTCTATACAATGGCTGTTTGTCTTCGCTGACCTCTGCTTCACGGAGAGAGAGGCATAGCCAAAAATTTCTCTTGGCATTTCTGTTGATCCCTCTCGTTGACTCGAGTCAAGGTTGAGGCTTGGCTGTCTTTGTTAGGCAGTGTCATCACTGTTGATCATGTTTGTTATCCCAACTCTATTGAACTGGGCTACTGATACGTCCATGAAGTGTTTGCCAGTAGATTGAGCGACTGTCGCTCTAACCCATAAGCTGAACTGTTGATTTCCAGACAACAAAGATGGTAGTTGTTCTAAAGAACGTTTTTAAACAGGTCCACTTCCCCCATAACCTTTCTTTTCTATTACTTCTGGGGGGTGGTGATCTGCAAAGGAGGTTAAAACATTGAAAAATCATCATTAAAAGCAGGTTTTTAAAAAATTAAAGTTACAGCTTGCAAACCAGGCGTCCATGTTTTCCCTTGCTCAATGCCTAATTGTTCTTTACAATTACTTTAAATACAAACACCTATCCAAAACCTCCGAAACTTCAGTTTCTTTCCTTTCAGGCTCCCATGCCATCTTCTATCTCATGTTCTACTGATTTATTTGCATATTTGTCTCTATGACTATTTGAGAACAAGAGATATCCTTAGAGCATCTTCTTATTTCTTATCTTTTTTGCTACTTTCCCTGGACTCAGTGCAGTGCTTGGCATGGGTGAGAAGTGCTCTGATTTGCGGGGGAAGCAGATGTTGAACTCAGGTTATTTGTCCTTTTTCCCAGTAACAGTGAAAGGATATTCAGTATAGTTCATCAGGTTCATCTTCTCTCCATGAACCAAACTCCCCTGAGATGTTTCCAGTACAGCCGGCCACTGAAATAGCACGCCACTGCACTGATATTTCAGAGTTAGATGAAAACAAAAGGCACTGCTATTCTTTGTTTGCCAGGCTTCTTGGCTCCTGTGAGAAATATTGCAAAGGACCTTTGCCTGTGTGAGCGGAACTCCAGTAAGACTCGTGTTACAGCATAATAGACTAGCATCACTTTTATTATTTCTTGAGAATCTGGAGCGTGAACCCAGAGCCTAGTGAATGCTGTTAAGGTTCTCTGCCTTTGCCTCATATCCCTAGCCCTATTATTATTATTTCTAAAGATGTATTTTTCTATTTTACATTATGAGTATGTTTGTAAGGGTGTATGCACATGTCAGCAGCTGCCACGGCAGGCGGCATCAGAAAGGGGCATCAGCCTCCTGAGGCTACAGTTATGGGCAGTTGTGAGCTGCAAGACATGGGTGAATTTGGGTCCTTTTCGAGAACAGCCTATGCTCTTAGCTGCTGAGCTAGATCTATACCCATCATCCTTTCTTTTGAGATAGGGTCTCACTAAGAGGCCTTGGCTGGATCGGAGTTCACTCTGTATGTAGCTCTTTCTGGCCTAGCGCTCACAAAGATCCACCTGCCTCTGCCTCCTGGATCCTGGGTTTAAAGGCATATACCACCACACCAGGCTCCTCCTCCTCTTAAAAAAATGAACTGAAATCTTTGACCCAAGAGAAAACTCTGGTCTGTTTCAAAGAAGGCAGCCCAGAAAAGAAAGCACAAGACAAAGCAGGAGCCTAGGAAGCTCTGCCAAATCCAGAGGTGACTTTATCATCGCCTCCCCCGCCCCGCCCCGCCCTGCCCCCCCACCACTCCTGCCGCCTCACTTGAAGTGAGAGGGTACACTGCTAGATCTCTCACTTGAAGCATGTTACACAGAATACTGAGTTAAACATGTTAGTGCTTAGATTTTAGTCCTGAGGCAAGCTAATGCTGAGTAATTACATTTAGAATGGTTAGTACACACAGTATAACAGATGATCAGAAAAATAGTTTTCCAAATAAAAAAAAAATAGAAGACATCAAAGATATATTTCATGGTTAACAACTGCTCTAACTTATGACTAGGATGATGAGACCCAGACACGACTGTCAGGATTAGAGAATAAGATGAATCTCACAGCTCTGACACTGGGCAAAAGAAGCCAGTCAGTCCCAAAGGCTTTCCTGTATGCTTGCACTAGGATCCAGGACAGCCAACCTAATTAATACTCAGAGAAGTTAGTAGTCACATAGTCACGTCTACATGGGATTTTACTAGGAAGTTAAGCCACGGAATCATCTAGACCATTAATACACAGTAGTGTACCCACGCATAACAACTCGTTTACCTGTACAAAGGTTTGTTTTTATTATATGTGTTGTATGTATATGAATATATATGAGTTATATATAAATAAAATTGCTGAGAAGGAATGAGTTGAGCTCTGTCCAGGTAGCCCTGTGTAGCTGCAAGATCTCTCTTACTAGCTACATGCCCTTTCTGTGGTAAGTTTAAATTTTTTAGGTTAAACAGAGTCCCTTACCCATTTTACCAGATGAATGAACAGAAAAATTATGTGTAAATTAAACTAACAGAAATAACTGATTGACATGGAAACCTATTTTATAAGCTTTGTAATACATATTTTAAGATAGTTTAATTGGAATTATTATTCTACACAAGATGCTGCTGCTCCTCCTAGACATCATAGTCAAACAAATAGTTCAGACTCAGGGATGGGATACATCCCTTCACGTTGTTGCTGGGGGCGTGGTTCACAAGACCCGCCCCCCCCCAAAAAAAAACCAATACAGGCTGTCAACATTGTACTTAGTTACCCACCAGAACTTGAGGGTAAATCCTATTGCTGAAGATACCATAGACCATGCCCACAAAACTTGGAGAAATCAAGCTGGTACTGACCTGGAAACCTCTTTGATGGCCAGCGTTCACAGTGCTACAGGTGCTAAGCTGGCTGCTGGAGGGGGAAAAAAAAAGTTCCCAGTTCTGAGCCTGTGAACTACATTAGCAACTCAACCTAGCAAGATATGCTCATTAGTTAGGGTGTGTGTGCATATATGTGATCACACACACACACACGCGCGCGCATACACACACACACACACACACACACACACACACACACTGAAAAGTATATGAAATAATCTTCAGAAAAATTTGACTCTAATGCTGTTTTTCTATGTTTAGCCTTCACATAGTGCATACGTTCTGGACTGCTTATGACAAACATGTTCATACACCCTTAGGCCTAATGTTTACGTTATAAGCCTCTGGGTTCTTCTGGTGTGATCTCATCTCATAACTACTTAAGCTGTGCAAGCTCTTTAGTGGGTTAGAGGCTCTCCTGCTCCATTTCTGCCAGTCAGCCCTTGTATTCCTCCTATACCTGGGAAGTTGCTCACAGAACTCCATTCATTGGCCTCGGTCTTAACTAGGGTTTCAATTGCTATGATAAAACACCATAACCAGAAGTGACCCGGGAAGGAAAGAGGTTATTTTACCACACAACTCTTAGGCCATCCTCCATCACTGAGAGAGGTCAGGGCAGGGTCTCAAGGCAGGAGCCCACCACCCGGAGGCAGAAACGAATCCAGAAGCCCTGGGAGAACGCTGCTCACTGGCTTGATTCTGTATGGCTTGCTCAGTCTGCTTTCTTACAGCACCAACCGCACCACCCCCGGGGGGCTGGGCCCGCTCATATCAGTCGTTAGTCAAGAAAATGTTCTACAGGACTTGATTACAGGACAGTCTTACAGAAGCATTTCTTCAATTAGTATTCTCTCCTCTCAGATGTGTCTATGTTTGGGTCAAGTTGACAATCTTAAACCAAGGCAGCCACTGACCGCTTCTGGGTTCTAACTGTCCTTCAACACTGTTTAAATCTCTAATGCTTTTGCTCCAGTTTTTGTACTGGGACGACTTAACCTTCCTCTTTGATACCCGGGCCATTATCTTTTAAGCCAAGCACAATTTTGACTTGTCTTTCATGGCTCCCCCAAACACCCTGGCACCCCATCCCTCCTGAGAGGTTACTGTGGGGCTGCTGGGTACCAGACATGCGTTACCCTTAGGGATCATGTTTGTAGATGCTGCAGAACGGCGGTTTCAGATGTCTAGGGTGGCGTGTTTTCTTTACTCTGAATTTCTGTACTGTCCAAGATATTATCTACCATAACTTGGAAATTTTCTTGTTTTGAGTTGACAACTTATTTCTGCTAAACGAGCAAAAGAAACTTAATCTAACTACTACCACTTTGATTTCAGGCTCCATTTAGTCAGAGGGAGAAACTAAATTCAAGGTCCCAAGGTCTAGGGGATCTGAGGACCTCCCTATAGCTAAACAGCTTCTGTTGTAAAAGGTTGTCGGAGTCCAGCCATCTCAAGGGCCTTGCTGGGAGGATTAAACAAGTTCATAGGCAGCTGACCTGTTCCTTTGTCCTCTCATCAGTCTCATCTCAGGACCTAAAGTCTAGGAGATTGAATTAGGACCTTGAAGGCAGGTGTCCTGGATATGCCCAGTCTCCAATGGATACCTGCTTATTTAAGCTATAATGTCAAGATACAATTGGATTACACTGTAGCTTCCCTCCCCTCACTTCGTGTGCCTATCTCATAAAAATGTCATACAACCTCACTTTGGGGACTCCCTATAGCTAAACAGTCCAGATCCCGAACTGGCCGCCTCCCTGAGCACTCAGAAAATAGAGCTTTCATTTTTAAGCTTCTGTCTCTAAAGGGAGTTTTCTCGGCTTACACCAAACCTGACAATTTCTTAAGACTTAACTTTTAAAAATGATGTGAATTGTATTTAAGAGTAGATTTGTATTGTAATGACTTGTAAATACCGTAAATGTATGAGAATGCCATATGAGAAAGGCATTTAAGGACCAGGCATCGAAGTGTATTGCTGTGCTTTTCATATGGAAAGTCTAGTAGTCAATTTTAGGAACACTGAAAAATACAAAATTTCCAAAATATTACTGACTAGGATAAGGCAAAAGCAAGCAGCAATTGTTTAGATATTCTGAAAGGTGAATTGTTTTAAGTAGAAAATACTGAACAATGTTTCAAGTGATAACCATGGCAGAAAACATATAAGAGGTCCCTCAAGGTCTCTGAGATGTGTTCTGTTTTGTGTGTTTCTGTTTGTTTTGTTCTGCTTTTGTAACTCATCTTACCGTCTCTAAAATCTTCAGGTGCCTCTGTTATACATCCAGTGGTCAGCTTGAGCTATACGATCATCTGCTTAATCCAACAAATCTTTCACGTCCAGCAAAATAAAAAGGGCACCGAGAACAGTTTCCACGTGTTTCTCAGCACATTTATAAAACATACAAGCGAAGGAAGCGAGTGAACGTTTAATTCTCCATCTTGGCACCTCAGTGTACAGCTGTAATGAGAGCGTCATGTTCAAATAGGCCCTTAAATGGGAGCCCTGCTGAGCAGAGACACACTTTCCCAGGCCTGTTCAACTGTGCTATCTTTTTTGCCAACTGACCAGGCGGACTCAGCAGCAGGGAAGGAGGGTCTGCAGGTAGGTGTGGGGAGGATCATTTTGAAAGCCTTAAATCCCTTGCAGGGAAGACGCAGCTGCTCCATGTTTTCCCAAACATCTGTCCCCGGCCCTGCTCACCCTTTGGAGGCTTGAGCTCATTAAATGGAGATCTGATAAAGATTCAGAACTGAAGGTCCGTCAGTGAGCGGAAACAGGCCTAAGTGCCACCCAGAAAGTTGCCTTCGGGCAACTGTTCCTTTCCCTTAGGTCAGCAACAAATTGCAGCTTTCAAGGAGTGTCAAGATCCATAGCATCACCCAGACTGGACTGTACGCCCAGGGGATGTTCACACAACCGAGGTCTCCTGTGCAGGGCGCCTGCAGATGGCCTTTCACTCAGGAACAGCGCGTTGAGAATAGGGCTTTATTTTTATTACTTTTCCTCTGGCACTCAAGACTGAGGCTCAAGCCCGACAGGGACCGAAGGACTAACGACTGAATGACCGAGACATCCAGTACCCTTGAGAGAAGAGGCCCAAGTCTCAAATCCCACGTGTTGCTTCGAAAAGCCAGGCAGTGCACCCATGAGGCGGCCTCTTGGGGCGCATGCGTGGCCACGCCCCTCCGCGGGCCTTCCCTGAGAAACCCGCCCACTCGACAGCAGGACTCCCGGAGAGGGCAGTCAGGCGCAGGCGTAGAACAAACCGGAAGTAGGGCCAGCGGACGGGGGCGTGGCCTGCTGTCACTGCGGAGGTCGCGCTCGGGCGCTCCTCCTGCGGGAAGCGGCGGGCGGGCGAGCGGCTGCGCGCGCAGCCTAGCTCAGGCTCCTCCCCTCCCGGCCCCGTAGCCCGGGAGTGGCTTGCTGCTTCTCCGCCCTCCGAGATGGCGCTGGACCCCGCAGGTACTGGGGTCGGCGTGGTTGTGAGGGCCTGGGCGCGGGTCTCCGCCCGGCGCCGGGGGTCAGGTGGCCCGAGGATGCGCGGCTTCCGCGGTTAGCGCCTCAGCTAGCCTGGAGGCTGGGTTTCCTCTCTCCGCGACGGGCTGTCCATCTGCCGCTCGCTGGTGCTCTCGTTGCTCAGTGAGGGGCGTTGGGTTCGGTGTGTCAACTTCCATTATCTCTTCAATCTCTTCACCGTCTAGTTTTTGTTATTTGGTTTTCCTCCGTTGGGGCACAGGCTCCTTTTAAACTGTATCGAGTGTAGACACAGTTGTCCCAGAAAACCGTAAAGTTTCGTACTGGAGCACGGTTTGACGTTTTGTTCCGGTAATTTTATGCCGGCTACTCCCAAGTTCATCCCCGTAGCCCGGTGTAACAAAGGCTCCAGGACCGACTGGCTAGAGGCATTTTTCCTGGAAAGGCTCTCCAAAACATGTTCCGTATCGTTTTTCTTGCATGGTTCCACTTAGGCTTACAGTCAAGCTCAGGTCCTCAGGAAGTTTTAGAGAGCGCACTCTCAGTACTTTTAAGTAATGGCGAAGAGGCAGGGACAGAAAAGGAATGAGTTTAGTCTTTATGGATAGAAAAACTCAAGGTGTTGGTAGGTTAGAGACCTTTGAAGGTTCTGAATCGAAAGGTCACCAGTGGCTCTCAGATAGGATGGAAACTAGGTACAGCATTCAAATAACTGGTCACTTTATTATCCAGCTAAGTGTATTCAGTTGTCCCAGAATAGTGTTTGCATGGTTGCTTCTTTTATCTCCATTTTCACAGAGTAGGAAACAGGCTCAGAAAGGTTAAGGCACTGCGTACAGTCACTCCGCCTCGCTCTTTGCTAGCTGGCTCCTTCTTGGCCATCAGATTTGAATCCAAATGTCTGATCCTCTTACTTTCCACCTAATGTGGTAGACCAGAGTCTGTAAGTGTGTGTGTAGACACACATCTGAGCGCAGATAATAGTGGTAGACTGGGGACGGCTATAATTTGAAGCATAAAGCAGTTGTGGAACACCGCTCGATCCTACCAGTTTGAGGCTAATATTTGGACTGAACTCTGAAGCAGCAGCATGACCAGCGATTGTGTGGTAAAACATACTGAGTCTTACTTGGTTTGAGGGTGACTACTTGGATTGTAAGGTAGGAGGCAGTAATGAGGAATGGGTAAGGGAAGTTCAAGTGAAGTGCATATGATTTTGGTATTTTATGACCTTGAAGATAATCTCATACAGACAGAGATAGGGGCACTCAGCTTAGAGCAGTGGGTCCCAGCCTTCCTAATGCTGGGGCCCTGTAACGGCTCCTCATGCTGTGGTGACCCCAACCATACAATTATTTCCATTGCTACTTCACTTCACAACTGTAATTTCACTACTGTTAGGAAACATAATCTAATTTTTTTGGAAATAGCTTGTCCAGAAGGGATGGTGCCCCACAGGTTGGGAGTCACTGGGCTAAAGGCCTGCATGGATCTTTACTTGGACAGATGAGAAAAATGTAAGAAACAGGTTTCATATCTGCTCTCATCAGTTTCTTGTGACTCTTAACCCCCTCGGAATGTAGAGTGTGCTCAAGGCTCTGGAGCTGTTGTCTGTTAGGAACCACAGGGTTTCCTTCTCACCCTAGGCTGTCAACCCTGCCTTTGTTTTAGTACTTTGTTGGGGGCCCAGTATTCATGCTATAGTATTCTGTAATCTAGGGAACAGTACCCGTATAGGAC
>JADRCD010172726.1:0-12758 GCA_019843815.1 Montemys delectorum | reverse complement strand
GAAATATTAAGTGATACTTATTGATAAGTGAATAAATGCATTTAGGATATGTTTTAAAGTGATTTTATATTAAAAATTGAATGTCAAAAGGCATTATTAGCTTGTTATTATCATTAAAAAAATCATAAAGTAATCTACTCTAGATGAAATGGAAGAAAAAATTCTTTAAAAATATTTATGATTTTTATTTGTGTATGTGTGTATCTGTGTATAAATATGTGCACTACATTCATGCAGATACCTGCAGAAGCAGTGTCACATTCCTTGGGACTGAGTGAGTGCTGCATGAGTGAGAGCTGTCTAATGTGGGGCCGGGTAATTGAACTCTTTACTGCTGAGCCACCTCTTTGGCCCAAGAGAAAAGGAGGGAACTTTAAAGAGAAGTATGTGGCCCAGCTCTGGAGTCTGAGAAGTAGTTCTACAACTATCATAAGTTTCACTTCCTACATGTTTTCTGAGTACTAACAAGTATAAAGCAGTGCTCTTTCTTCATTTTATTCAGTGTAAGGCACCATGAACCACAGAGAAGCTTCCTGTCTCCCTCCATTCTGTTCAAAGCCTCAACCTTCCCCTAAGAACTAGATAACTGGAGAGAACTACAATGTTACTCCCCTCTAAGGTTGCATGCTTTTTAATTCTCAAAGTGTGTGTGACCTTTTTTACAGCTTGTCCTTAGCATCTGTTTCTGAAGATTGGGGTCACTAGAGGGCACTGCTTGTCTCCTGATGTGAACAGGCTGGGTGACTGTGCTGAGGTGACTTTACAGAGGGAAGAGAGGAAGAGAGGTGTCAACATTATGATACTTTGCCTAGTATATGGCTATTTCTTCAAATTACTTTGATTCTCTCTCTCTCTCTCTCTCTCTCTCTCTCTCTCTCTCTCTCTCTCTCTCTCACACACACACACACACACACACACACACACAAGGACTTTCATGTTTGTGGTGGGGACTCTATATAATGCATGATAATCTCCCCACAGCAAGGACAATAGGAACAGCCTGTGTGGTTTGGGCCAGATTATTACAACTTCAGGCATTTTCTAAAATTCTACTGTACCACTTTTGCAAAAGATAGCCTGGTCAGCAGTGGGGTGACCTCCATAGTCAGTGTGAATCATGCTTAGCCACCAGGCAAAAATTTCAGAGGAAGTAAGGTACATCAGTTTCTATTTTCTGTCTCCAAATGAAAACCATGCAGGACAACAATGAGAATGAAGGCTGTGGGATTTAACAGTCTCCGTCACTGTGAACACAGAAAGGATACATGGTTCATTCCTCTCTAAGTTTTTGTGCTACTTAATTCTGAGGAAGCACTTTCCCATGGTGTTCCATAAGTGAGTCTTCCTGAGTTGAATAGAACAGTTTGTCACTGGTGACCCTTGAATTTGTGCAAGAAAGCATGGCTTTACCATTTGTAATCCTTTAAGCTAACATGCACACACACATATATATTTAATGGCAATACATGCATAATGCACTAAAAAAATCAAATTTATTGTTTTGAATATTTAGTTCTTTTGATGTCCAAATGAAAATTGAAGACTATTTCTTCAAGTAGCAATTAAAAAGTAAAATGACCCAATTTTTGCTGAAAACCATTCTAAAATACATTATTCTTTCCTTAATCAAAGGAAATAGAATATAATTTCATCTTTTTTAAAACAAACAAACAAACAAACAAACAAAAAAACCTGACATAGGCTTCATTATGATGAGTGATGACTACTCGAAAACACTACTGCACAGGGATCCCTGAGGGACTGTGGCTGTGTGTTTAGTTCCTGCCTATGTTAGCTACCTTTCTTACTGAGGTAACAAAAATGCCTGACATAAGGTATTAAGCAAATTAAGGAAGAAGAGTTATTTTGGCACACATTTGAAGGGGGTACAGTCCATCATCACAGGGAAAATAGGACCATGAGGTAGTTCTCTGGTCACATGGTGATTACAGTCACAAAGCAGAGAGAGAAGTGTGGGCCCATCTTTTACCCTTTATTTTCTTTTCAGAGCCCCAGCCCAAGGTACTGTGCCCCACATGTTTAGGGTGAGTTATTTCACCTTAAGTCTACAATTCCATGCAGATGCACTGGATATGTGCTTCCATAATGATAGGATATGTAAATTCTATCACTGGACAGCCTGGATAAATTACAACGCTGCCTACTAGCATAGAGGCCTTCCTTGTTGTTTCATGTAATTCATGTCTTCACAATTCCCTGTCATTTCTTCCTGGCATGATGTGTGTAGACTCTTTTCTTTCTCTTCTCATAGTAGTCAGTCCCTTGATGTACTCCTAATCTAAGTGAGTCATTCCCACTCTGTCAAAAGTCAACGAATGGGACTGGAGATGCAGCTCAGCAGTTAAGAGTGCTCTTCCTGAGTTCATATTCCAGCAACCACATGGTGGCTCACAACCTTCCATAATGAGATCTGATGCCCTCTTCTGGTGCATCTGAAGACAGTTCAGTGTACTTAGATATAATAATAAATAAATCTTAAAAAAAAAAAAAGCCAGGGAATGTATACATACTACACTGGAATTTTAAAAGACCAATAGTTCTTAAAAGTCCATTTGCTACAGTTAACCTTGTTAAAATGCAAATTCTGCAGAGTCTGGGTACTTCTGGACCACACTCAGGAGAAAGATCTTATGCTGATCCTTGGGGCAAAGAAGCAATCTGTTGGCTAGGAACATTCTTTGGAAGAACTGACAGCCGAGTGCTCTGAGGAAAGACTAAGTCCACTTTCCATAACTTGTTCTGTGGATGTACTCTACAGACTTACAGACTGTAATCATGCTGTCCTCAAGGTATGTTCTTTATCACTATGCTCATCATCTGGCCCTACCACACAACAAGCACATGTCCCCTCTCTGACCCATGCAGAATTTAATTTCTGCCTCTTATGGAGCTGTGTCTTTACACATTGTTGTTTTTTGGGTGTAAGTATACCTCAAGAAGGACCAAGTTTTCCATCCCTATATTCTCCTTTACCCTGCTCTTCTGAACATTATTGTTGAGTAAGTATAGAGATAAAGTAACTAAAAGCTATAAAGTCCTTTCCATATATTTTCAGATTTTTGTTGTGTTAATGTATTAGATAAATAAGCAGAAATTGAAGCAACATTGGAAAGTATGACAATTCCAATTTCCAGTGAGCCCCTACAGTTTCTCCTAATTGGATACATGTCTTTTTCTATCTTAACTCTCTCCTCCTAACCCCAGCACCTACTAAGGCAAACACAAACCTGAATTGCATCATTTTTATATTCTAAAATCTTTCAAGGGAGGTCCTGAAATTGATTTATACTAAAATATAAATGACAGAATATAGCTTAAAAAACTATTTAGTATAACACCTCTATTTCTGAATATCTTAAAATAAATGGAATTTTACAATGAAATATGATAAATAAGATTGCTGAAGAAGACTTGGAATTTAAAAGATAAAAGTAGATTCTTTCCACCTAATTGGTAATCTACAGTTTTTCTTTACCAGAGCCAAGAGTCTCTCTATGTGGATAAACTAACTGCTCTAGTTCCATATAAACAACTAATGCACCCAGAAGATTCCTGTTATAAAATGCTAGCTGTAAACCAGCCAAGGCTAAGGCAGGACAAACACAAAAGTCAATGTGGCAGCTCATTTAAATTAACATTGTGCTTTCCTCCTCCAATGGCAGAAAGGATTTATTTATGCAGTTATGAAAGAATAAAACAAGAATCCCAATTCCATTAAACATCTTCGTAAGATAGAGATAATTCAAATATTTAGTCTTTTTTAATGAAGGTTAACATCAGGAAAGCATTTGGGTAAATGTGAAGCAATAACCATTTTGCTAATTCAGTCACCACCCCATCTGTTACTTACCCCACCCCTTTAACCAAGTCAGGCTTTACCAACATGGAATTCTTAATGTAATTGACCAAAGGTGCTCAGAGGGGAAAGCTCAAGGGTAAGGTGAGCAGTCTATGTGAGGTGGTGAGAAGCTGCTCTGTGTCAGACCTCTCTGAATATCAGATAAGAAGAAGCCAATACCTCTAGGTGGTATTCCACAGAACAAGAGACATTTTTCTCAATCCCAGATGCTAGCATGATGAAAACCATGAAGATAGTATGTGTATTTACAGTTCCTAACCTTAAGACCGGTCACCAAGAAATGGCTGGACATAATTCAGAAATCTGAGCACAGATCAGGTAAACATGGTACTCTGAAGTCAGAATGTGCTGTGGGTGGGGTCCAGAGAAGTCAGTAACAGAATCACCCACCTTTGCTTCTCAAACACTTTGCCAGTTGCTCAGTTGTGAAATTCAGACCACATCTGGACTGTAAATGAGATCAAAGTCAATCATGTCCTCCCATAACTAGGCAAGCTCAGGAGGTTAGTACATCTGATGTGAGAAGGAAGTGTGCTGAAGCTGGACATATTTTACAATCACTACAAGACCCATAACCCCATCTATTGGAGCCAAAATGACTTGGATTTGAGTTTCATGTGAGAAAGCATGTCTACAATGGCAAGCATTTCTAAGTTCTTTATTTTATTTGTCGCAGAGCAGAATGGCAATCTCTGTTTCATAGAGAAGTTGTAGGGTAAATAGAATAACATTTATAAATTGCTTAACAAAATAACTATTCAATAAATAGTAGTTATTACTACTTCCATGGTAGACAATCTTATTCAAGTGTAAATTTTATGAGCTCTTTCAATATGTCTAAAAATTAAAGTAATGAACTGGATGCATGCTATAATTTGATAATCACCAGAGGCTTAAATGAATTAAAATATGCAAAGCACTTAAGGGATACTGTAAAAGAGCAAGCTAATATTATAGAGACAGTTAATAGGTAAAGAGACTGATGTCTATTAACTGTGTATTTTCCTCTTCTACTGAGGGCTTGTTGTCTTTTGAACAAGCCACTTAAACTCTGCCTTAGTTTAATCACCTACAACATAAGAAAGATAATAGTGGAAGTTATCAAACAGATTGATGTAGAAATCATGTAATAGATATAAATGAGATTGACCTATATGTTTCAAGCACTATTTAAATATAAATATATTTCTCAAAACACCTATTTCTACATTATGTATGTCTGTTTGCTTTACGTGCTTGTATGTGACCATGTGTGTCTTCAATGTTTCTTTAAAAACCACACATGCTATTGTTGCTTGGCCTTTGAGTGGTTGTCAGCTGACAACTCTTGCTACCCAAAGTTTTCAAAACCCTCCCATCTGATTTTTAGGTAGGACCTCTGACTGACTTATGGATGGTATGGAAGGCCCAAGTGTCACTTCCTTCTTTAGGTCCCACTCTGCAGACAATTTTAGGAGACTGCAGTGGGAAGCTTCTACTAGTCTTGACAAAGGGAATGGCTAAGATACTTACTCCTGATGGAAAAGGTCATATGCTGTAAACTATGGAAACTGATTTTGCTAACAGCCATGGATGCTTGAGGAGAACCCTGAGCTACAGAAAGGACACATGGTCCACAGTCTTAGGGGACCTAAGCATTTGACTAAGCCTTGCTGGATTTCTCATTCATGACAGCAGGGGATAACCAGCAAGTGTTGCTTAAGCCTTAAGAAATGTTCATTATAGAATGTGACATCACAGTACAAAACCAATCCAGATCCCCCCTTATCAAGTTGCTCTGGGAAGATGCAAAAAAGCATCTTTTCTCAGTTCCCAGATCATTTTTCTGATACCTAATTGAACTGAGTGATGTGGACACAGAGTTAACTCTAAGCTGCAGTGGCCTGGTTCAGAGAAAGGAACTTTGATTCTGTTGTGAAATATGAGGACTGCCAGCTCTAAGACTGAGCTAGATGGTTAAGATGGGCCTTGAATAGCAAGAGTATTAGACAGCTATGGGAATTTACTTTCCAGCTTCAGATTCCAGTTCTGAATTTTCATGATAAGGCAGAACTGAAGAAAACTTTTTTGAGAAATGATGAAAATAATTGTTTACAAATGCAAAATTTTTGTATAAATTGCTAGCAAAAATCATCCTGCATATACTGGCTTTGTGAAAAGCTTCCATTAATTTTTTTCCTTGTTTGTCTGCCTTTCTGAAGAACCAGAAATAAAGAAGGATGAGTGGATGTCTGAGCTTGGCTTATAGTAGATTATATTATTAAGATGAAAAAGAAGAGTTAATAAAATCTGTGTTTATAGACCTCAGAGTTTTTGGGCTCCATAAGGATAAATAACAACTAAAAATAAAGTTCAAGGGAAGAAAAAATTAAAGATAGTAATGTTACAAAATCATTTGAAAAGCAAAGAGGAATCCAGGCAGATCCTGAAAAGGCCTCAAGTCCTTTATCACATCTGTAGCTACAGCATGTTTCATTGGAAGTATGAACCTACTTACAGTTAGAGTTATAAGAACAGTCTTAGAGAAGTAGAAAGAAATCAGCTTTTCTCCTTGTAGTCAAATCCTGTGAGATAATCATGACCTCTGCAACTTCGAAGGGAGTAGAGAGGAGACACAAGAGCTATCAAATTAACATTTTTATTTGCTTGTATATTTGAGGTGGAGGATAGAGTTAGATGAGTGGAGATGTAAGGAGGACTTGAGGGAAGGTGGGGGAAGGGTAATCCATGATCACAATATATTGTATAAATTCTTTTTCAATAAAAATAATTAACGTATTAGAGAATGGTGTTGGCAAAAGACTGGCTATTCTTCCGCTCCACAGCTAGCCTAAACAAGCCGTGCATGCAGAAGAAAAGACCTTCTGTGATCCATGTATGCGGTCTAGAGAATCCTGTCCTAGGTCTCCAGTGCATTTCTAGTCTCAGAAGTGATTTGTATTTAATCTTCTTAAATAAGCTCTATCCCGGCTACTATGCATATGTGCCTGCTCCAGTTCTTCCTCTGGAGACATAAGAACTTGGAATTCTCAGCAGGTGTTGTCTCGTCTCCAAATCCACATGGGCATGGATGGGCAATTGGCGAAAATCGTCATATAGCCCCACATTTCCCGACTGTAATTCTTACTCAATTCTTTTTAATTTATGCGTGAGAGATCAGAGGCTTGAGGAAGAGAGACAGCTTGTTAAGATTATACAGCTAGTTTCTTTCAACTTCGGAACATAATTACAAAAAGCAATTTGTACATTTGCTTATTCCTGTTAAGTATCTCTATTCATAATGCTAAACACGATTTTTTTGCTACTTCAAACGCTGTTTTTGTTCTTTAATTTGGGATGTCTATTACATTTCACCAGTGTGAGGAAATGAGCATGTCTAATCTTGTCAATATAATATTTCTTCTCAATTCCTGTCATATCCATTCCTTCTTATTTGAAAGTCAATAAAATCTTTTGGCAAATCTCTTAAAGTTACAAAGCAGAAACTCAAAAAACAGTTTGCAAAATATTTAATACAAATGGGCTTAGGAATACTTCTTAAAAGATGGGCCTTTTGTCACTTCTTGAAGTCTCTTGTGAATTTCAAAGTTTTTAACTTTTATATCCTTGTAAAATTTTCAAGCCACAACATAGTGATGTTTCTGTATTAAAATTAAATAGATATTTTTAGTATTTCATGAGAGTTACAAAAAGATAGGAGGACATATTTTTTTCAGATGTAAAAGAGATTAAAAGCTTACAAGGTATTCCAGATACAATCTGGAATATATAGTAATGTACTTCTTAATTCAAAAGACTTAGAAATATGTCTTGACAATAAATTGTATTTGGAGAGATGTAAATATAAAACATAAATCCAATATTTAGCATTGTTTTGAAGTCTAAGGACAAAGCAACAAGATCTTAAAAGTTATGTTGTTTAGCCATAGAGTATTGCTAGCGTAAATTGTTAACACTGTTAGTGATTCACAGAGAAAAGTTATTGTAGAAAGGGACAGATAGCGATCATTCACAGTATCTCATAGCTCATTTTAAGGAAGACAAGTCGACTCAACCCTTAGAGCAGGACACTAACAAGCCCCAATGGGCACATTGGAAATCCCTAGAGAGATGAGGACTCTTAATTATGACGAACTGATTACTGCTCCTCAAGCTTTTTAAATGTTTATAATTCTGCAATGAATTCACTAACCATACATGCAAGAGTTGGTTATCTGGACAGCATGTGTGTGAGTCACCAGACTGTACACATGATCCTCTGTCTGGGAATTGCTATGCTTTCCTGAAGACTAGTATTAGGGCTTCTGGCCTCCAGACATCATAGCTGAAGTAGGTCTCTAATACTAAATCTCACTTTGTTCATTTAGGTTTCCTTCTCTGGACATTCATAGAATTATTCGAAGCCCTTTCTTTGCCCTCCCTTTACTCCCTCCTTTGCCTCTCAAATGGATAATCTGAAGGTGGAAGTATCACACACTATTTGTGGTGTTTAAAAAGTACCCAATTTGGTACAATTAATTATAGCCTAGTCAGAGAAAGTTAAATCCTGAGATTCTATCATCTGTGACTCTCAAATGCTGTGGCTGATTGTCCATATTCATTCAGTCTTTATTATATGCATCTAGCTTAAGACAAATCACAGTAATGAGGGAGGCTAAAGGTTATTGCTCACCTCATCACTAAGCCCATAAAATCTTTCCCAAGTTTCACAAATTGTGGCCTAATGAGATGATTGTTTGAATAGGAAATCATGAAGGCACCATAGTTGCCTCACATTGGGAAAATCTACTGTCCTTTGGGTCATTAACCCAAAACATGCTGGAAATAAATTAAGGAGATACTGAGAATGGGTTAAATGACCTCCCAATTCCAGCTATCCTCTGATAAATGACTGCAGGAGACTGAAGGGGAGGAATTGGAAATGAGCACTCTGCAGAGCCTGAACAAAACACATTGTGGACACAGAGATCATCTTAGAGGTGATATACTTTCAGAAACTGGTGACAGACTTCTTAATACATGAGAGGACAGCATGCACTTTACCTCTGTGATGTGTTTCAATCATTTTTAGCTGAGTGAGAGACCACTTCTCCACACACAAACAAATGAAGAGTGATTGAGCAAGACATCTGACATTGATTTCTGATGTCTCCATTTTTGTTTAGCAGAAATCCCCTGGCTAGGATAATTGTCTGCTATTTTTTCACTCTTTAATAACTTCTGTTCACCTACAGCTAGTATTTCTTTGATCAATTAGTGGTTTTGGGATCCATGTTTTACTGTAGAGAACGTCTTGAATATATTATTACTAGTATCTGGGTAGCTGAAATTACATAATAAATACTCACCAGCATCTAGGATTGTTCTTACACATGATGGATGAGTACCTAGGGTCTCTCCAGCTTACCCCACTTCTTTGTGATGGCTTCTTACTGTGTCCTTCTCCTACCTTACCAACAGTAACCAAACACAGACTTTAGCAATAAGTCCTTTATTTTCACCACTTACTCTGGCCTTAATCTTCCTTCTTATTTCCACTAACCTCCCGCTTGATCTGATGTAATTATTCTGCTGTTGCTGCAATTCTGTCTCTCCCTTCTTAGACTGTTCTCCAATGGGCTGATGAAGTCATTTTCCCAAACTATTACTCTAATTTCATACCAGGATTTAAAAATAGCTAATGTTTGCGGAACAAGCCCAAACCCCTCAACAGGCTCTCCATCCTTTGCCTACTGTCCTTAAACTCTTCTGCAACATACCCCTTCTTAGTGCCTATCACATGCCAGTGGCTCTGTGAGATACTGAGTGGAGCCTCTGCTCTTTCTGAGCTGATTTAAGTTCAACATGTCACCTGTTTATATGCCTACCTTTTCAAAAAACAAAATTAATTCTTTTCCCAGAATTAATACTTTGAGTTTGTAACTTTGTACTTTTTGATTTGTATTTCTAGAATAATACTCATTTACTTAGCTATTATTCATATAGTAAAATATATTCTTCATTAAAAGCCCTCTACAAGGATAAATCTCACTTTATCCTTTGCTTCTGACATTAAAACATACACAATTTGGGTAAGAGATAGTCGATAAAAGTTTGTGAAACATGTAAGAAGGGTTAAAACTTGTTTATAACTAGCACAGCTAAAAATGGATTAAGCTGCTCCAATAAATTTAGTAGAATAGAGAGGGCAAAGTAAACACCAATGATAAACACCAAAGAGAATTAATTTATTTCTTCCTTCCTTTTTTGTTTTTGTATTTTTTTTTTTTTGAGAAATGTGTACCATGCATGCAGGTTTGGATTTGTGTGTGTGTGTGTGTGTGTGTATGTGTGTGTGTGTGTGTGTGTGTGTGTGTGTAAGATGACAATTTGTTTCTTTTGCTTCTCTACACCTTCCTTAGGGTGGATCATGAAGATTAAACTGAGTTTCAGGCTTGACAGCAGGCCTATTGAACCATCTCATCTGCTCTCATGGGAATTCCTGTCTTAGACAGGTAGCAGGATCACTGACATTGAAAGTTCCTTACATATTGAAGTTTCTGGCTTATCAAAGGGAAAAAGGGGGAACTCTAAACATGCAATGGATGGATGTAAAAAAAACAAAGAGAACACATGCATATTTTGTTCTATATTTAAGATGCTGAAACTCAAACGAAGACAGCCTTCATGAAGGACACTGTAATAAATCCAACAAAAGCATCTTTAGATGATCCTCAAATACCTTCACGATATTGAAGATAAAGTGTATTGAAATAATCCTTTCTTCTAATGAAGTGAGTACAACTTTGTGAACTGAAAGAAAATTAAAACTATTCATCATTCTTACTTTAGAAGTATTGCAAACACCTTATATGTACAGGGTTCTCTATTCTTGAACTGCTTTGGTTTATCCCAGAAGCTTTTCTTTTTGGAAACTGTAACTATCTTTCCATGACACAAGAAGGAAATTCAATGTTATGGCTTGGATATGGCCTTTTCCTTCAATAGTCCATGTGATAGACATATGGTATCAACTGTGGCAATATGAAAGCTGGTGATGGCTACAAGGGGTAGAAGCTTCTGAAAGGTAGAGGATATGACTTTTGGAAGAAATTGACTTAATTCTTGTACACACCTGGAATGGGTTATTACAATGAACAATAGTAGCAATCCCTGGTCCCTGACCTCTTGCCTTGCCAGGTGACCACTTTTCAATATAGGTGTTTCTACTATAATACCACCTGTCACAAGACTCAAACAAGGAGTCCCTCACTACTACAGAATCAATGCCAGCATCATTCAACTCCAGAACCACAAGCAAAATAAATGTCTTCAGAAAGTATCCTGCTCTAGATATTTTGCTTTAGTTGCAGAAATATTGAATAGATTCATGTTTTTCCTGTCAAGCAAGTCTAGCTTAATTTTTTAAAAAAGATTTATGTATTATTACATATAAGTATACTGTAGCTGTCTTCAGACACCCAGAAAAAGGCACTAGATCTCATTATTGATGGTTGTGAGCCACCATGTCGTTGCTGGGATTTGAACTCAGGACCTTTGGAAGAGCAGTCAGTACTCTTAACCGCTGAGCCATCTCTCCAACCTCCCTAGCTTAAATTTTTTAATTGTATTTATTTTACCTATTGTATGTATGCCTTAGCATACATATGACGTTAGAGGACAACATCTACAAGTTGGCTTTCTCCTTCTGTCATGTGTTTCTTGGAGACTAAACTCATGCTATGAAGCATGGAAGAAAGTATATTAATCCAATTAGTCATTTTACCAATCCCAATCTATCTTAGTTGGGAAGTTTAGATGATAACCTACCAAAGATCCAATGAATTTATTCTATGTACAACTGTACATGTAATACCAACATGTTACCAACAGATTATGGATTTTTACAAATCAAGAAATTCACTTCATGGATTATATTTCTCCAAGTCTATAGATACACTTCAAAAAAGAGATTCAACGTTTTAAGCAGCATCAACCAAGCATAACGACTAATTTCTTCTCTTTGTTTTCTTTTGAGACAGGGTCTCAATATATCACCCTGGATGGCCTTGAACACAAATGCAGATCAGGTTGGTCTTAACTTCACAGAAAATTTCCTGCCCCTGCCTCATTAGTGCGTGGGTTAAAGGCATGTGCTACCATTAGCACAAGTTTTCTAAAGGAGTTTAATTAGGATGACACATACATTGACCAAGAGTCGTTGGCCCCACCATGAATATGGTTGAAAAAGCATAACTTAGGCAATAGAGAAAACATATGAATTCAACGACCTGACTTTGTTTCTTAGATGTGGAAAGGGTCATGCTTAACAAATTTGAAGGCATGCAAAAAGCATGTTAGTCAAGAATGGATGGAACACAATGACCTGGAAACCTTTTTAAGGAGAAATCAAATGACCTCCTTTCTTAGTTCTTTCCTCCCTACAAAATGTCTAGAATGAGACATTTAACACCATAGAAAACATGCACATGTTCAATCTGGTTACCTGGCATTATCCTGCCTTATGGAATCTGAAGTACCTGTCATAATTCAATACAAATAAAGACCAAAGCATCCGAGTTCTGAATATGCAAGAAAGGGTAAACAGCATTCTGCTTCAGCCTAGAGTAGCTTCCTTCTGGTCCAGAAGCAACAAGATTACTCAATATAACAAGGGCCATAACATCATTAGGGAGTGAGTGGGTATGTTTGTTGTTGGTGTTGTCAACTTTAATTATGAGGTTTTTAAGAGAGCTGATGCCTTTCTTTATAAACTATTAATGATATAAAATATCTCTGCAAGTAAGCAAATCCCAGTGAGTCAGAAAGCCTATGAAGGTCTCAGTTAATAGCCTACAGCTACCAACTATTATTTTTCCCCAATTTCTTATGAACAAGT
>JADRCD010172724.1:0-19032 GCA_019843815.1 Montemys delectorum | reverse complement strand
CTCTCTCTCTCTCTCTCTCTCTCTTTCTCTCCCTCCCTCTCTCTTTCTGGAACAGACAAGATCTCATATGCACAA
This sequence comes from Montemys delectorum, assembly GCA_019843815.1. NCBI lineage: Eukaryota > Metazoa > Chordata > Mammalia > Rodentia > Muridae > Montemys > Montemys delectorum. Next base: position 18,957 of record JADRCD010172724.1, on the reverse strand, counting down.
ACACACACATGCAAACATATACATAATACATGTATATATACTATATACATATATACTTAAAATTTTTAAAACCGTTTCTGATAACAATAATTTAGCATAATGTATAAAAACATTATCAATAGTACCTTTCCACTTGTTACTACAGTTTTAATTAGCTTTGATATCAACTGAACCCATAGTCATTTGGAACCTTTAATGAGACTCAATTTGAACCTTTTTAATGAGATCACTATAAAAAGACCAAGATACTGAGGTTCTGTACATGACTGAGAACCTGCTTACAAAAGTGACCTTGACATCCAGTAAGCGGGAAGAGACAGTCGGGCACTCCACTCTAAAGCAGGAGTCCAACTCTGAGAGAGAACATGAGAGCACAGCAGTTTAGAGGACAAATGGTCCTCATGACTCATATTACCCAACAAAAAGCAAAGGGCTGTATGTCCAGTTCAAGAAGCTCCTCAAAACGGCAGCCAGCAGCACAGCAAACAGCAGCTGTTGGCCAGGCCTACCAGCAGCATGGCTGATAATTACCACCCCGGCTGCCGTAGTCATGGTAGTAGCCCTGCCAGCACAGGATGTTTGTACTGACCACAGAGGCTACATTCTGGCAGTGGCACAGGACATAGCTCTGCCCCCATATCAGCTGGTTCACTCTCATGTATACATGCACCTGATATCAACTAACTGCAGCAGGAGAGTACCCAGCACTGCGGCCAAATCACCACACAATTCTGCTTTTTCTATATAAACTGTTTTTCTTCACTTAACAATGTTATAATGAAATAAAACTTCTATTTTGAAAGAAATAAAGTATATGTAAAGTAGAACACATTGAGTTCCAAAGGGAAGAAATATGTGATAAAAAACAATAAAATTTAACATAGAAGTTATTGCAGAACAATTCTCACCATGTTCCAATAAAATAAACATTCCAACCCAATGTACCTTTAAAAAGTAAAGCTGTAACCTCTCAACACAGATAGCTTCAAAGAAGTGTTTTCACCTGAGGAACCTATGGGCCCAGCACTGGAAATGTCACTCCAAAACTGGGCTCAACCTGCAGAACCTGCTGTCATCACTGGTGCACTATTGGTAAACACCAGGATGTGCCTCCTGAGCTAGACAGTCTCCAAACTTGCTCTGCTTCTGGTCTGTACCCACACTTTAGCTACACAGCCACCTCACACTAACTGGTACCATCAACTGTTTCTGAAATACAATTCTTGTTGGCACAGTGGACTAAGCCCATAAATTTCCCAGAACTTGGGAAACTGAGGCAGGAAGATTCCAAGTTCCTGGTCAGCCCGTATTATACAGGAAAATCTATTTCAAACAAGAACAATACTTTCATTCTAAGGATGTCATCCCCATCAAGAGTGAATTGGAGTCTGCTTGGCACAATAATAGCCTGTCCCAGTACTATGATAGCCCAACCAATCAGCACCCTCCTAAACACCTTGCACCACAGGACTGCAACTCCTCATGAAGTATCTCATGCCATTAGTGGGTGGAAGGAAAGATCTGGACAAGGGAAGAATTCATCTTGTTCTTCTATAAACAAATGAGAACCTGTAGAAGCTTCGTCGTGTAGCTGAACTCACAGCTGCTGCTAAATCGAGAGCGGGAAACCGCCAGCACCCTAAGCAGCTCCGAGCACCACAGCCCTCTCCTCTCCTCTTCACCAGCTCTGAGCACCACAGCCCTCTCCCCTCCTCTTCATCAGCTCTGAGCACCACAGCCCTCTCCCCTCCTCTTCATGCTTTTGAACCTGCAGTCCTGAACTGGCCACAAAGTGGTGAACTCTGGGGCTGCCTGGCCTCTTCTAACGCTGAATTTCAAGATGAAATGCCCAGTGTTGGTCCCAAAAGTATTTTCTCTCTTCTGATTCAAACCAAAAAGACCAGCTGGATAGTTCTTTTTTTTTTTTTAATTACTTCCCATCTACTGTCTTATCTCCCTATCTTCTACTGAAACCCTTGCACAGGAAACCATGGAAGAGACTAGGACACAGCTGAGGACTGAACTCTGCTAAACAGTTAATTTTACCCAGAACAAAAGTGCTCTTGACTCTCTGGCAGAATTCAAATAGTCTCTATTTAAAGTCATTTAGATCACTATAGATTAAGTCTTGAAAAAAAAAACCATAAAAATACCATTTTCACAGAGAGAGCTCTATGAGGAAGAATCACTAGGCAACACAAACTACAGACGCCATTCTTGCTCTTTTCTCAGAAAATTCAATTCTCAGAGATATTAAATATTTAAATAAATTAACTAAATGAGAGAACAAAAAAATACCAAAAATGGACAGCTTGAAAAAGAATAAAAGCCAATAAGATGGCTCCATGGGATAAAGTACTTACTGCTAAGCCTAATGATTTGAGTTCCAGTCCCTCAACCCACATGGATGGAAAGAGAGAATTGACTCCATGAACTGTCCTCTGACTCCACACATGTGATATGGCACACATACATATGCACACAAAATAAACAAATACGTGCAATTTTAAACAAGAAAACACTACTTCTAGAAATTAATAAGAATGATTAAAACAAACCTAAATGAATGAAACAGATTAAACATAGCTAAAAGACCACTAAAGAATTTTTTCATCATTAAGAAATGAAAAATATTAAAGAGAGACAAGTAGACAAAAATAAAATGGCATGGGCTCCCTGAAGACCATTCACATCCCAGAAAAACAGAGAACATAAGTTACATGTGAGGAGATAAAAGCTGGGCATTTTCAAAAATAAAGGGCTAAAAAGATGGCTCAGCAATAACAAGCACTGGTTGCTTTTCCAGAAAACCAGGTTCAATTCCCAGCACCCATAAGGCAGCTTACAAGCATCTGTGTATCCAGCCCCAAGGGATCCAGTGCCGCCTTCTGGCCTCCCTGGGCACCAAGCATGCAAGTGGTGCAGACACTCATGCTGGACAAACGCCCATACACGTACAATAAAATAAGATGTTTTTTTTTTAATTTTAAAAAGAAAATGATTTTAAAACAAAAAAAAAATAGATGAAAGATTTCAATCTAGATTTAAAAATCACAATACACACAAAGTAGTTAAATAGAAGAAACTTTACACATGGACTTGGTATAATAAATTTCAAAATAAACACAAAGAAAGGATTTAAAAATAGCCAGAAAGACAGGTGATTTCTACAACTGGATCTCACTAGCAATAAGAAAACCCAGGTGACAGCATGATGGCTGTCTTCAGCATACTGACAAAATGAGTTGTTGACTAGCACTTCATAACCAGCAAAATTACCATTCAAGAATGAAGATGAAATACTGATATTACTGTCCCAGCAAGGCATGCATGTGTGTACACACACATATACACACACACAATAATAACAACAACAATGATGACACTGAGGAAAGAGGAAGACCAAGAGGAAGACAAAGAGAGTGAAAATGTTGAAAATGGCAGCATGTGGAAATCAATATGGTGGTTTCTCAGAAAACTAGGAATCAATCTATGGGTACACTCCACCATACCACAAGGACACTTGATCAACTATGTTCACAGCAGCTTTAATTATAATAGCCAGAACCTGATGTCCCTCAACCGAAGAATGGATAAAGAATGGTACATTTACACAATTAAAAACAATGATATCATGAAATTTGCAGGCAAATGGATGGAACTAGAAAAGTCATCCTGAGTGAGGTATCCCAGACCCAAACAGACAAACATGGTATGTACTCTCTCATAAGTGGATATTAGTCATAAAGTACAGGATAATCGTGCTATAATCCACGGACCCAGAGAAGCTAAGTAATAAGGAGAGTTCAAAGGGGGATGCATGAATCTCACTGTGAAGGGGAAATAGAATAGACATCACAAATGGCTGGGGGAAGGGTCTTAGTGTGGAATGAGGATGGAAACAGTGGGGATCAGATGTGAGAGGATGGAGGGGAAGAATACTAAGAGAAACAACTGGAATAGAGGGGACATCTCTTGGACAAGCTAGAAACCTAATAAAATGGAAACTCCCAGGAATCTATGAAGGTGACTTCAGCTAAGACTCCTAGAAAAATAGCAATGGATGATATATAACCTGAACTGGCCATACTAAACATGTAACTAGCCAAGACTGCCAGTGGAGGAATTGGGACACCAACCCAGATACTAAACCTTTGACCTATAATTTGTCCTGCCTACAAAATATGCTGGGATGAAGGTGGCATAGAAATTGTGGGAGTGGCCAATAATGACTGGTCCAACTTGAGACCCATACCATGAGAGGGAGCCCACCCTGCCACTGCCTGCAGAACCAGGACCCAGCGGTTAGACAACCCAGAGACAAAGAATAGAATCTAACACGAATGGCAAAAAAAAAAAAAAAAAAATTCAATGAAATGATTCCGCTATATTCATCAGATTGGTGCCTAGTCCAATTATCAGAGAGGCTTCAACCTAGCAAATGAGGGAAACAGCTGTAGAGACTCACACCAAACATTAGGCTGAGCTTAGGGAATCCTGCAGAAGAGGGGAGGAAGGCTTGGAGAAGCCAGAGGGGTCGAGGACACCACAAGAAAACTCACAGAATCAACTAACTTGGGCTCACAGGGGCTCACAGAAACTGAACTGCCAACCAGGGAGCCTTCAAGGGACTAACGTAGGCCCTGTGCACATATGTAACAGTTGTGCAGCTTGGTCTTCTTGTAGGACTCCTAACAATGGGAGCAAGGGCTGCCTCTGACTCTGTTGCCTGCCTTTGGGACCCTTTCCTCCTACTGGATTGCCTCATCTAACATTAATAGGAGAGGAGGTGTCTAGTCTTTTAACAATTTGATATGCAGTGGCTGATTGATATCCATGGGAGGTGTGCCCTTTTCTGAGAAAAAATGGAGGAAAAATAGATGAGGATAGAGGGGAGTGAGAGGCTGCAGTCAGCATGCAAAATAAGTAAATAAATAAATAGGATTAAATATAATATTTAACTAATTTATATAATGAATATAATTTATATAATTAAGTATAGCCTTTAATTATATAGAGAAATAATATAATAAAGAGAAAATTACAAAGTATAACAAGAGAACAGAAAACAACAGGCATAACATCTTTGAACAAAGGGATCTACTTTGCTATTTTTCTGTTTGTCTCCTAGTTTTTCTTTCTGTATGTATGTATACAAATATTTTTTCACACAGGCACATCACATCTTCTTGCACTCAGAAACACCACAGCAAATCCCTACACTAAAGTTGGGAGTCATTTTGAGCAAGCCATCACCAAAAAGGCCAGGTTGGTGGCACACACCCGCAATCCCAGCACTCAGGGAGCTGAAGTAGAAGGCTCACAAGCCTGTGCAAGGCCATGAAGGCAATATTTGTGAGACTCTGTCTCAAGAAAGGGGAGGGTTACTAACTGTCAAGAGTGCTGGGAAGAACAGAGTAAGAACTGAGGTGGCAGTGGCTTTATCAAAAGATATCAAAAGCACTTCAAAAGTACTAATTTCAGAGTTACTAACCAATCTTGCTTTTTTTTCAGATGCCAAAAATTTGGCTTAGCTGTATAATCATTAAATATAAAGAGACTACATAAATGTTCCAATTAAGAGGTAGACAGCTAGAAAGACTAGAGAGAGAAAAAAAATATCGAGAGTGTATTAAGCAAAACTAATACAGGGTCCATATATATCGTTCTAATAAATAACTGAATGAATAAACAAGCAGGAGGTGGCAGGAGGGCAAGCTCTTCCTCACAATAGGAGACAATTAATACAGAAAGAAAGCTGGGTGAGAGAACCCACAATTCCAATCTGAGACTAACGAGCAAAAGTCTGATGAGCTACAGGAGAGTTTAACCTCAAGGCGCCGCGCAGTGGTGGTGCACACCTTTAATCCCAGCACTTGGGAAGCAAAGGCAGGTGGATCTCTGAGTTCGGGGCCAGCCTGGTCTACAGAGTGAGTTCCAGGACAGCCAGGGCTACACAGAGAAACCCTGTCTTGAAAAACAAACAAAAACAAACAAACAAACAAAAACTAACTTCAAAAACTTCAAAGAGAAAAGCACTGTCAGGCAGGTACCAATTTCACCACAAGTTCCCAATGTCATCACTAATATATAACAAACTAATATTGTATGGCTACTATTATGTTATGCTGTGAAGAACAGAAATATTTTTGGATTTTTTTTATAGTTGTCTAAAATTTAAAACTAAATATAACCATGAGGCAACTACAGAGAAATACAAATAGGAATATTCTAGAAAATAACTGGCTGGTACCCTTCAAAAACACTGATGTCAAGAACAAAGAAAGATTAAGGAACTACTCCATGTCAAGAGTCTGAAATGACAGCTAAATCCAGAATGATTGTGGATCAGATACAGACAGAGAGAACAGTAAGCAGCAGAAAGACAGCCATGGACTTACTGCACCCAGGATAACCGTGGACTTGCTGCACCGAGTATGGTCACCACTGCATAGGAAGACAACTTGAGAATTCTAAGAGAAAGAAGAGAAGGGCCTGGCTCCTGGGTAAAATACAGCAAGTGGACTCTAACAAAGAGCTGACAGATGGCAGACCCTTACACACTTACACCTTTCTGTAAGCTTGAAGTCATAGCAACAGATGGCAGACCCTTACACACTTACACCTTTCTGTAAGCTTGAAGTCATATAGCAATAGACAAACTGGAAAAGTAGAAAATGTTTCAAATAAATATCCCAGAAAAAGATCTTTAATACGTAAGAGCTTTTGGAAGTGGAAGTTTGAGCATGCCCTGGGTTTGATGCCTACCATGACGAAAGGAACAGGCAGGCTGAAGTAGAAAAAAAAGGAGAAAAGTGAAGTACTGTGTAAATAAATGTTTTAAAAATACTAATGTTCAACAGATTAATGGGAAGCAGACAATTTGTAGCCATTTCATAAACAAAATAATGAACTTTACAAAGAAAAAAGAAAAACAGATCAGCTTCACTAGTAAGTACATGATAATGAGATCTTATTTCATAGTAATTTTCTTTTTAAAAATTGGCAAAGACTTTTTAAAATGACCATCTGACAGGAGTTAGAAGTAGGAATAACTAATTAGCCAATTTCAAAAAGGTGGTTCAGCAATATAATTCAAGAGCCTTAAAAATACCTTCATCATTTAAGTTTGTGCTCTCTTAAAGAAACCATCTCGACTGTGGGTTGAAACTCACACTCAGATCCACACATGAGGAGCTGGAGCGATGCCTCAGTGGGTGAGAACACATGTGGTACAAGCATGATGGCAGCTGGACAGATTCCCTCCAGATTCAGTGAGAGACCATATGCAGCAGGACCCCTGGCATCTCCTCTAGCCTCCAGGAGTATGGCAATACCTGCTCCACACATACACTCATGCACACACCTGCATACAGACACACACCAATGATAAAAGACGTTCACTAAAGGGGGTTTATAGTAGGAAAATTATTTAGAACAAGCTACATGTTTGCAATATGGAAATTAAAGTATAACCACAAATCAACATCCTGTCACTAAAAAGATATTAAAATAGAAAAAAGTTGCAAAAAAAAGTCAAGAGATTAAAGTTTACAAATGGGTATACATAAAGAATACAAAATGGGTATTCTGGATGATCTTAAGAAAAAAAGAACTCATTACAGTCTAGATTTTAAGAACTAAAAGTGAGCAACAGATTAAAATATTAATGGAAATTAATTAATTAATTAGTTAATGGAAATTAATGTGAAAATCTAGTTGAGCCTTCTGCTATGAGATCTAATTTGCTTACCCCTTCTACCCAGCTCAAACAAAGTTAACATTTCTCACTTGGGGGATCCTCCCCACCTTCCCATTTTGCTCCCTCAGCACCTCAAGGCCTACACCTTTCTCAGCTACATTCAGTAAAAATTAGCTGCTTCATATTTACCCATGCATCCACAGAACTTCTTACATGCCAAAGAAATGGACTCCAGCTATTATGCTAAAGATACCTTAAATATGGCGGTTAATCAAATATTAGTTTCATTTTTTTCCTACTTCTTTCAAATAAAAACATTAAGAAAAACAATCCCTGAAGTTTTCTTTCCTAACCCAAATCCTCAAGGCAGGCTCTCAACAGTACAGACAGCACATACCTAATTATGTTCTGTGAAGTGTCATCTGCTCACTTTCATGTCAAAAGACATTTAACCATCTAATCACCAGCCGCCACCCCAAAACACACCCATCTGTGTGCTGCAGTGCCAGCTCTGCCCTACCTACTGAGTCTGACTTCCACTTGTCCACTTTCCACCTCACTAGCAAAGAAAGCACAGTGGTCAGGGGAGAGGAGCAAGGCTGGGAACTCTACCAACCAGACAAGGAGTAGGATGACCTTAATCTAGCAGAGGGCCAGGGAGAGGCGTCAGTACATCAGTGATCTTCAACAGTAGTCATTTTTGGAGGCATCTTTGCTCGCCATGGCTTTGTAAGTGCTACTGGCAGTTTATAAGAGGCCAAGGATGCTACTGACATCCAACAATGCACAAGGAAGCTTCCCACACACAGAAAAGTTACTATCATGGCAGCATCCAATTCCAATTCACCAGGAAAAAGACAGTGCAGGGTTAGGGCAGCTGTGTAGTTTAGGACCTCTAACACACACACACACACACACACACACACACACACACACACTCACCTACCTAAATCAGATGCTACAACACGGTGGGAGGACTGTTCTTTTGGTACCAAAATTCTACCTCAGGCACCAGAAGCACAAGAAGAGTGGTATGTATGCCTTCTCTTGGCATTATCTTGTGTTTCTTCAAATGCTACTTCCGAGCAGCAACAGTGAGAAGATAACAACTATCAAAGCTGCCCAGGCCGGCAAACACCTCCTGCAGAGCTGGCGATGATGACAAGTTGAGCTGAGTATCTCATCAGGACAGAAGGACTCATGCCCAAGGCCAGCTTTAGTCAGTCAGGAGAAAGGGAGCAAGTGTTAAAGGCCAGGAGTTCAACCTCCAGCAGAGTTGAGAAGCAAAACCACAGAAATGTGTCCACTCTGATGAACCCAGAGAGCCTCCCTCGATCTGAACATAGGAACAAAGCTGAATGAGTCTCAGTACTTCAGTCCTGAAGCTTCTCTACAGCATCTGGTCGTCCAGCTCCTAGCCTTTTTTTCTTTTTTTTTTAGATATTTTCTTTATTTATATGTAAATTTCTTCTTTCCCATTTTCCCCTCCAAAAAACAAACAAACAAACAAAACCAACAAGAACACACCCCTGTTGCCCCCCTCCCCATGCCTGCACCCCACCCTCTCCCACTTATTGGCCCTGGCCTTTTTTTCTTCTCTAGGCTGTGAGATGTCCTTTTGTCCTGAATAGTGTTATCCCTAGCCTTTTATGTCATACAACTATGAATGGATGACAAGACCACTGAGGCTGATCCTCAGGACTGACATGGTATGAGAACTATCCTCTTACACACCCTGGCACACACACACACACACACACACACACACACACAGGTACACACACACAAGTACACATACACACACAGGCATACATATACACAAGTGTACATACACAGGTACACACACAGATACAACACAGAGACACACAGAGACATGCACATAGGTATATACACAGGTACACATACACAATGAGGCAGAAAGGAAAGCAAGAGCTGACAGTGCACAAGCAGCCACTTGGGAAAGCTGCAACTGAACTGGAGAGTCTGGGTCCTGCCCTCAGAGTTGTACCAAACAAGAAAATATGTAACAACAGAACTGCAATTTCTTAAGTTTTGTGGTGACATTTAAAAACTACAGTTGGTAAGTTTTTTAAAATCCCATTTTGTGATAAATTGTATTTTTATAATTTATAAACTCTTCACTACAATACATACCTATGTCAAATGTCAATAGCAAGTGTGTGCTCTTATACATACATTCTAGCCTCCAATAACTCAGTTTATTTCACAAGGACCCCTATGGAGGGTGTATAATCCCCAGGCCACTGGCAAACCCAGGTCAGAGGTGGTATGGTAAAATCACAGTGACCAGTGACAGTAGTCATCCTTCCAAGCTCATAGTCCATCTGGATAAGTCCCAGAACATCCCTACAACTGTCACAATTCTTTAAAGTATTTATACTTAAAATAAGTTCGGCTATGGCATGAAGCACTGAGAGAAGCCTAGTTAAAGACAGCTTCATATTCTCAAGCATTTCCTAGAAGTTCTTCCAAGACAGATTTGTACTTTGAGCTGACAGCCATGAACAAGACACAGATCTGTACTTTGAACTAACAGCCATGACTGAAGGGGATTCTGGACGGCCTTCTTCACACACAGTATTGTATGCTGTGTGTCCCAGGAGGAGCAAAACAGTCTGAGAAGAGGAGGAGCGGGTGTCAACATCTCCCACTCACTACAGTTCACTATGCCTGAGCAATCAATAAGATTGTATCTTCCCCTTCTTCTTCCAACTATGTTAGATGTCATATGGGTAAATCCTGATCACTACATTGTAGGGAAGTGATGTCAGCCACTTTCAGGTCTGGCTTGGAATGTTAATATTCACCCGAGACCCCACCTATCTCTCTGCCAGCTTGGCATAGCTACAACTGGAGGAGGTAAGACCAACTTCTGTTGGATTTTGCATTACAAAAATATGTAGTTATTGCTATCGTTACTACAATACCATATGTAGTGGCTGGTTTTGTGTGTAAACTTGACACAAGCTGGAATTATCACAGAGAAAAGAGCTTCAGGTGAGGAAGTGCCTCCATGAGATCCAGCTGTAAGGCATTTTCTCAATTAGTGATCAAGGAGGGAAAGCCTATTGTGGGTGGTGTCATCCCCTGGCTGCTAGTCTTGGGCTCTATAAGAGAGCAAGCTGAGCAAGCCAGTAAGGAACATCCCTCCATGGGCTCTGTATCAGCTCCTGCTACCTGACCTGCTTGAGTTTTTAGTCCTGACTTCCTTTACTGATCAACAGCCATGTGGGAATGTAAGCTGAATAAACCCTTTCCTTCCAAGTTGCTTCTCGATCATGTTTGTGCAGGAATAGAAACCCTGACTAAGACACTATATAGCCAGGCAGTAGTGGCGCATGCCTTTAATCATATTTTAATTATATTAATTTAATTAATCATAATTTAATCATATTATGACTCTAATCCCAGTACTTGGGACGCAGAGGCAGGCAGATTTCTGAGTTTGAGGCCAGCCTGGTCTACAGAGTGAGTTCCAGGACAGCCAGGGCTACACAGAGAAACCCTGTCTCGAAAAACAAAAAAAAAGAAAAAAAAGAAAAGACACCATGTAACAGATATTTTTTCAAAATTTTTGGTGTAAATAAATCATTGTGTTCCTATTTCATTGGTCTGGGATGAAGAAAGGCTTTCCCAGAAAAGCACAGAGAAGACAAAACAATGACAAATGGTAAACTTTAGGGAAAAAAATTAAAATTTGCATTTAAAGAATTAGAGAAAAATTAGACTCAAATGTTTTAATGAGATGGGCTATAGTCACAGACTCCTAGGTGACTCTGTGATTCAACAATGGGTCACTGATTAAATATTAATTATTGATTGCACTAAAAATAGGACTAACAAAACTCAAGAGTAGAGGAAAGGTAACTGAAGAGTTTAAGATGGCCAAATCATTTCTCCATTATGGAAATTAAAACATGATATACAAAGCACCTACATTTCATTAATGGAAGCAAAGCTTCACTAAAGGCAAATGGCTCCACTACCCAATCCAAACCCTCAACAGTCCTATTTTCAGGGCTCTATAATGTAATAATCATCCCACAAATGTTTAAATGTCTATATACAAGAACAGCTACTGCAACACCATTATAAAAGGGAAAAACTGGGGCATACTAAGTGCCTACCAATAGAGGAACACATGCGTGAGTTATGTATCTAAGCATCCACACCATCTTCTCCCCACAAGTTTTCTCCTTCGAGATGAGGTTTCACTATGAGCTCCCGACACCCCAACCCCAGGCAGCTGGTCCTCCATGTGATTGCTTCTCCGTGTGAGCTATTCTAAAGCACAGGTTTATGTGTTAAGGTTTGGTGCAGTCATATTTATATTCTTCATGGGTATATTACCTGGAAGTGCAACTGTAACGTCATGGTGCATCACTGTATGCAAGCACTGGAGAAACTGCCACTGTTGCACATTCTCACCAGACCAGGCATGGAGATTCCAATTCCCCACAGCCACACCAACAGTTTTTATATCTATCTTTTTAAAATTTTAGTAATTCTAGTAAGTGTGATGTGTTATTTCACTATAAATGGGGAAGGGATTGAACTCCTGGCCTTGTGCTCATGACCCAAGTTAGACTTCTGATTACATCCTAGATCTTCGCTGTAATCTTTGTGTTTCCTTTCAGCATTTTATTTTTGTGTGTTTACTGGTCAGTTGTTTGTCTTATCTGAAGAAATACCCATTCAAATCCTTTGCTTACTTTCTGGTTGAGTTTTCTCTTTACCTTGTTAGGCTGGCATGCCAGTGGTAGAATCAGACAGTATAAAGTACTTACTACTTCCTGCTGATGTGTAAGAAGAGTTCTTGAAGCACACCGACACTGGACCGTCATTAGATAATTGATTTCAAATACTAAACACTGGTGAGCATACAGGCAGTAGAACAGAACTCGCTGACACTGCTAATCGGAAAATGAAACAGTCCAACTATATGAAAACACACTTCAGCAATCAAGAGGCACTGGCTGTCCCTGCTACAGCTCCATTCAACCAGCTTCTGCATCAGGCTACAATCTTATATCAGACATACAACCAAAAAAATAAAGTCTACATGTTCAGGTGCTCAGGTCATAGTACAAAAACACAAACAATAAACAATATGAAAGGCAATAAACAATAAACATTATATCCTTACATATGTGTGTGTATGAATACACATACACATACACACATACATATATATGTCCAAATATATGTATATATACACACATACATTATAAATGGGCTGGAGATATGGAGATATGTGTGTGTGTGTGTGTGTGTGTATTCATAACTATCCAGATAGATAGATACAGAGACAGAGACAGAGGTAGAGGTAGAGATAGAGATAGAGACAGAGATAGAGATAGAGGGAGATGGAGACAGAGATAGAAATAGATGGAGATGGAGACAGAGACAGAGACAGAGATAGATATCCAGTGAGAATTACCTAGATGGACGCCAGGACAGAATTTAAAAGAACAATTACAAACTTTATCAAACATTTCAAAGGGGTTTAAAAATGATGGGAAGAGGGCAGTTCCACGAATTTAATGAGGATACTAGTATATGCCTGAGTGATAGCCAAGAAAACATAAATATATGACTGAATGAAATGACAATGACAATTCAGGATTTGAAAACTGGATTCAGTAAAGAGCTAAAAATACTGAAGAGAGATGAGCTGAAATGAAACTCAGTGATATGACTAGAAAACTCAGAGGAGAGCCTGGAAAGGAGAGGGGATCAAAGAGGAGGCTGCCCAGACTTGAAGATGGAGAAGATTTGAACGACTCAAGCACAAACTATGAAAAGTTAAAACACACACACACACACACACACACACACACACACACACACACAGATGAAAAGAACACATGAACCAGCTGGACACCTTGCAAAGTCATCTAATTATAGGCACAGATGAAGACAGAAATTCCCGATCGACTACACAGGCCAGATCTTCAACAAGACCACAAAACAAACGTCCCCAAATTGAGGAAAGACATACTCAGATCAAGTAGATATGACCAGAAAAGAAACCCCTCACAGCAGATTATAGTAAAAGTATTTAATGGACATAACAAGAAGAGAGCTCTGGGAGAAATAGAAGGGGAGAAAGCACACATCACACATAAGGGAAAACCCATCAGAGCAATGGCTGAATTCTAATGGAAAGTTTCCAAAGCCATCAGAGCCTAAAGCAATGCTCTTCAAGTTCTAATAGACCATGGATGACAACCTAGACTATTGTACCCAGCGAAACTGTCGGGACTGAAGGACAAAGAAAAACTTTCCACTATACAAAGAGGCTTAAAGAAATCACTTGAAAGATGGGAGAGATAGCCCAGCATTTAAAAACTGAATGCTCTTCCAGAAGACCTTGGTTCAATTTCTGGCACTCACATGGTGACTCTTACCTCTCTGAAACTCTAATTGCAAGGGAGCCAATGCACTCTTCTGGCCTCTGCAGACCGCAGACACATACACAGTGCACATATATGCAGGCAGACACTTATACACATAAAATAATAAATTCATTTCCAACAAACCAGCCCTAGAATAACTAAAAGCAATACTCAGGACTGAATAACTGAATAAGCACATCCAAAAGAATATAGAAAGAAAACAACTGAAGCTGTATTACTGAAACACAAAATAGGACTAAGACATAAATAAGTAAAACAAATGAAAAACTCTCCCCAAAACGGCAGTCATCAACAAACTGTTTTAATAGTAACTTAAAGTAATAAAGTAAGTTAAATAGTAACTTTAAGTATTAGTAACCCCAGTTCCCAATTGAAAGACACAGGTTTGTTGAACGAATTAAGAAACAAAATCTACCTATCTTCTGTCTACAAGAAACACATCTTAATTTCAAAGACAGAAACCACCTTAAAATGAAAAGATGGAAAAAAATATATAAGCTGCTTAGTTTTTTTTTGTCGACTTGACCCAAGCTAGGGTCATTTAGGAAGAAAAACCTCTATTGAGAAAAATATTCTCATCAGATTGACCTGTGGGCAAGTCTGTGGAGCGTATTCTTAATTAACGATTGATGTGGGAGGCCCTAGCTCACAGTGGGCAGTGCCACCCCTGGGCAAATGGTCCTAGATGCTATAATAAAGCAGGCTGAGTAAGCCACAGGAAGCAAGCCGCAATCAGCTTTTTTCTATGCCTTCTGCTTGAGTTCCTGCCTCAAGTTTCTGTCCTGACTCCTCTTCACGACAGACTTTAAGCCATAAGCTGAAATCAACCATTTTCTCCTCAAGTTTTGTTTTGTTTTGTTTGGTCATAGAGCTTATCATAGCAACAGAAAACAAACAAATACACCATTCCAAGCAAATGGGACCAGAAAGCAAGCGTCTCTATCCTGATAAGACAAAATAGACTTCGAATTAAAACTAAACAGAAGCCAACATCATCCTAACTGGAGAAAAACTAGAAGCAGTACATTAAAATCAGATTAAGATAGGCCTACCCACTAACCCTACTCCTTTTCAATACAGTGCTCAAAGTACTAGCTAGAGCAATAAAACAAGAGGAGGAAATTAAAAGGATATTAAGAGGAAAAGAAGTCAAATTACCCATTTGCAGAGGATACATTATACATAAATCTCAAAGTTTCATCAGAAAGCTTCTGGAAATAACCAACCCTTTCAGCAAAATGGCTGGATGCAAATCACCTTACAAAATCCGGTAGCCTTTCTTTTTTGTTTGTTTGAGTTTTTTGTGGTTTTGGTTTTGGTTTTAGTTTTTCAAGACAGGGTTTCTCTGTGTAGCTCTGGCTGCCCTGGAACTCACTCTGTAGACCAGGCTGGCCTCGAACTGAGATCCAACTGCCTCTGCCTCCCAAGTGCTGGGATTAAAACTATACACCACCACTACCTGGTTCAGTTCAGTAGCTGTTCTGACACCAATAACACTTAGAACAGGAAATTATGAACATAATTCCATTATCCTCAAAGAAAATAAAATATCTAGGAATAAACCTAACTGATGAGGTGGAAGACCTCTACAATAACAACTTCAAATCTCTGAATAAAGAGAATGAGAAATACACTAAAAAATGGAAAGATCAGCCAGGCAGCGGTGGCGCACACCTTTAATCCCAGCACTTGGGAGGCAGAGGCAGGTGGATCTCTGAGTTCAGGGGTAGTCGTTATACAGAGAAATCCTGTCTTGAAAAACCAAAAAAAAAAAACAAAAAACAAAAAAACAAAAAAAAATTTCTACAATCCTAGAGAAGACCCTGCTTTGTAAATCAGCATAATTTCTAACTGAACTGTAAATGTTTATCCTCAGACCCACGAACAAGTACAGCTCTCACTCCTTATCAAAGAAGCTGCTTTCTCTGGCAGACAGGAGCCATTACAGAAAGCCACAAGGTGAACAAAATGTAGAGACCAACGGCTGCTGGTTGAACAGCCCTGATAGATCTACACCACCACCATGACTCAAGGAACAGATCAGAAGACAGGGGGCAAAGACGGAGAAGTCAGCTGCCCATGATGTCTGCTACAAGATAGTGTCTTCTGGCGATGACAGGGAAGCTGCTGCCACAAAATCTCATCAGTTTGGTTGCTTAGGGAAGACCTAACCAAGACAGCACCTTTTGACATGATAATGTGGATGACGGAAATCTCACAAGGCCCCACCCTTAGAAGAAGAGCTACAGGCAATTAATCGCTGCTGGAGAGAGCAAATCAATCTTCGCCAGGGATAAGCTCCCTGATAGGTTACCCAAACCTCCAATCTCAAGTGGTCAGCCTTAACCACATATACATACAAGCAACACTAAACGAACAAGAGGTTGAATTCATAAGAGTGTGTGTGTGTGTGTGTGTGTGTGTGTGTGTGTGTAAAACAATAATAAAGAATAAGAGGCTAAGAGGCCATGTGTTTCAGAGGGAGCTGTGAGGGCACAGGGAGAAATGGAGAGAGTGAGGAGATGATGTTAATACAGTACCCATGTATGACATTAAAAACAACTGGCTGTGGGCTGCAGACCAGAGGCTGAGCGGTTGTCTGGTTTGTGTGAGACCCTGTGTTCAATCCTCAGAAAGAAAAGTGAAGAAACAGAACATGGTAAAGGAAAAAGAGTGACAGAACCCCTGTGGCAGAAGATGCTCTTTAAGTAGATGGTTCACCTGACAGTAAAGAGGGCTCTTCATTTTTTGCTCCCATTGGTTGACTGTTTTGGTATTGGAGACTGGACAAAGGTCCTATGTGTGCTACACATTCTCCCTACTACAGAACCACATCTGCAGCCCCCAACAGGGAAGCTTAAGAAGAGAATCTATTCCATCCTATCTTGGCCTTGAGCTAATTTTTTGCTAGTGCTGGTTTAAATGGCACAAACGTGCTGGACTTAAAACAGTCATATTTAGCAACAAGAAGCAAGTGTTTACCTGAAATTCATATTTAATTGCGAATCCTGTATTTTATCTGACAATCCTAGATGTAACCAAGACATACAACACAATTTCCACACCCAGAGAAGAATCTAACAACCAAACCAAACAAAAATAAACAGACAAAAGCCTAGTTTGCCTAAACTAAAAGAGAAGGTAAAGGAAGGAGTTGTCTTGGAAAAAAAAACTATACTGCACCTGGGTGGCACAGACATTAGACTACCAACATCCACTCCCCTCACAGAGGACAAACTTTTTAAACTGTGGTTTCTGCCTCTACCTTCCCACGGCCAGGATTATAGGCATGCACCACCATGCCCAGCAGTTTTCCCTGCTAACATCAAAGTTCAGTACATCTCTTATCAATAAAATCTCCAGAAACAAGAAGTTAGGAAAGTACACACTGCTCTTTATTTTAACTTCCTTGGTAATATCACACTCTGCATTCCCTCATTCACTGTATCAAACAGGATATTTTGTTTGATTTTATTGAACATAAGGTCTCACACACTGAATCTCTCAAAATTCAAATTTTCCTTGCTTCAGATTTTCAACATTTCGGTTTTTTTAAAAAGTGTCCACATCATTCCATAACTCTGACAAGTATAGTCCATACATTCTTTTTCACAGAACGTAATTTGAGTATTCTAAATGAAGTATTCCACTCCCATTTTGAGTAGCTAACCAACCAAGTAGATGTGAAGTCTACTATAGAAACACATGCTTGTAGTCCCTCCTGGGACTGATCAGAAATACTGGTGCTTTTTCCAAGAGATAAGTTATTTCTCTAATTGCATAACATATAATCAAACAAAATAAAGAAAAAATAATGGAAAAGGTCATACTTCATATTTTTCTTGAGACACCATCAAATTAACAAAAACAAAAAATAAACATCGACAAAAAACCAAAACCACTCCATAATTAATCTTGACAGCTGTATGACCACTGTGTGTCTTTACATGGGGGAGACAATGAAGCAGAAAAGGGCTGGCTTGCTTTCTTCCTTCCTTTGTTTTTTCTTTCAAATGGGCTTTCAGAGAAGCGTGTTTTCTTTTAAGGGAGGTTTCGTCGCCTTAAAGAGACGTGAGAACAAGAACATGAGCCATTATGATTCTCCCCTGATAATTTCTCTATTAAAAACTTGACTCCGATGAAGGAGAATCCAAGTCGATTCCAAGAGGGGGAAAAAAAAAAAAAACATTTTTAAAGACAAGCAACTGGGCGGCGATTAAAATGCAAAGCAGCCTACCTACGCTTTCCCTCCAGCGCTTCTACTTGAGCAGCTCCCTCCAGACGCCACGTCAGGCACTCAGAGGACAGGAATCCACACTTCCATCTCGGACGTGAAGACTGGAGCTGCGGCAGCGGCAGGCAGGGCGGCTGGGTGCACGTCCTCCCAGCCCAGTCCGGGCAGGGCTTACCTGCGAGTGCCTGAGACCTGCGGCCGCCCGCGGGCTGGGGGACCGGACCCCGCCCCGCAGCACGCGGCCTCTCCCGGGCCGAGAATCTCCGCGCACCCACCTGTCGCGGCCTCGCAGCGGCCACACCCCTGGCGGCCGGGAACGCGCGGCCCCGCCACGCCGCACCTCGGCGCAAGCAGCTCAGGTGGGCGCGGAGCTCGACGCGCGGCCCGCTTCCTGCATGACACAGGCCGCCGGACGCCGCAGGGCCGCTGGGTCAGCGCGCAGCCGACACCACCCAGCGGAGAGGACGCCGACTGACCGGTCACGTGACTCGCCGGTCACGTGCCCCGCCGCGCCTCAGGCCAATGCGTTGCTGAGGCGACCTGGGGCGCCGGGAAGGCGGGGTAGCAGCGGCGGCCCTCTG
>JADRCD010172723.1:0-50119 GCA_019843815.1 Montemys delectorum | reverse complement strand
GTGTGTGTGTGTGTGTGTGTGTGTGTGTGTGTGTGTGTGTGTGTGTTGTTTGTGTGTGAACACTCGAGTGGGCGTGCTTGTGCATACATGTGTTTACATGTCCACTCATTTAGTGTAGGTCAGTGGATAACATTGGGAACCAGTTCTTTCCTTATACATGTGGCTTCTGGAGATCAAACTTAGGTAATAAGCCTTAATGACAAGTACTCTTATATGCTGAGCCATCTCACTGACTCCAGGCATATTGGAGGGTTTTTTCCCTTTTGTTTTTGTTTTTGTTTTGTTTTTTGAGACAGGGTTTCTCTGTGTAGCCCTGGCTGTCCTGGAACTCACTCTGTAGACCAGGCTGGCCTCGAACTTAGAAATCCTCCTGTCTCTGCCTCCCAAGTGCTGGGATTAAAGGCGTGCGCTACCACTGCCTGGCTTTTTTTTTTTTTTAAATATTTATTTATTTTATGTATGTATGCTGTCTTTAGACATACCAGAAGAGGGCTTTGGATCCCATTACAGAGGTTGTGAGCTACCATGTGGTTGTTGGGAATTGCACTTAGGACTTTAAGAGCAGTCTTAATTGCTGAGCTATCTCTCCAGCCCCTGTTTTTGTTTTTGTTTTGTTTGTTTGTTTGTTTGTTTTCAGACAGTGCCTCACTATGAAGCACTGACTGACCTGGAACTTGCTATGTAGACTAGGCTGGTTTATAACCGAAGAGATCTTCCTGACCATGCCTAGGAATGAAGTTTTTAAATTCTTGTTACAAAGTAAGTTTTCTTTGGTTAGATGATGATGATGTGTATGTGTATGTGTATGTGTGTGTGAGCGAAACTATGAATATGAATGAATGAGAATATGCAAATGAAACTTTATAGCAGAATCGGCTCCAAAACAGGAGCAGAGCTATTCATGAATTGAGCTATAAGAGTCATTATTTATTACTTATTTGAGTGTGTGTGTATGAGTTGTTTCTCTCCTTCCACTATGTGTTTCAGAGATTGTAGCACTTTTATCTATTGAGCCATCTTACCAGCCTAATCTAGATCTTTGTAGGATTCTCATCTTTTGGTGGCTCTTCCTTATTATTATAGATGCACTTACTTGTTTTTATTTCTGTGCTGTTAGAAGTCTTTAGAGGAGTAGAACTCATTAGTCTACATTTTGAACAGGAAGCCACTGAGGGCTTTGGAGATTGTGTATGTTAATGTCATGTAAGGATTTAAAGAGATGGCCTATGTAAAAGTAACTTTTATTAGCCAAATGTAATTGTTGTCTTGGAGGCTTATTGGTGAATAAACTCACCCTTTCTAGCTCTTTTCTGGTTTAACTCAGTTGTTCTGGTCCAAACTCCTCTCTAACCTGACTAATTCAAACAGGCTTCCCTTGGCTTCTGACAGAATTGCTCTGCTTGGTCTCAAACTAACAATCTGTTCTAATCTTCTGGTTCTCATTTTCTGACTTGTTCTGTTTCATCTGCATCCTGTCTCTGCAAAACTGTCCTGGTAAAACTGTCCTTTCCCCGCCCCTATTGCCTCTTTTTCTGGTCTGTTCTCTCTTTTCCTGTGCTATTCTTGTGAGTGTTGGGAGTATCCTATCTCTCACTCATTCTATCAGATCTTTCTGAGTCATCACTCTGTGTGCCCTTCAATTAGATGCCATTTGTTGACATTGGTTGTCTCCTTTTTATGGAGGTCTTGAGGATTGAACTCAGGTTATTAGACTTGACAACAAGTGCCATTACCCAGTGGCCATATTGATACCCCAAACATTTGTTTTAACAAACATGGCTGCTTCCTTTTACAAACTAACCTTGCTTACATTGTTTGGGATTAGAGGTGTTTACTAAGGGCGTGTCTATATTCCAACCAGAGGGATTAAAGGCGTGTGGACTGTCTATATTCCAACTGGATTACATAGACCTAGGTCTTTGGATGTGATCCCATGTGAGCACCCATGTTGTTGGATTAAAATTCTTCTATATGGCTTGTGGTATGAGAGTTGAGGGGGTTGGGGTGTGTTGGTTTGTCATGTGAGGATTTAAGTCGAGGGTATGGGTTGGTTTGCTTGTGGCTAAGGAGAAAGTCACAGTTTTAGAGACATAATGGCTTGAGGCTAAACCTTGGTGTTACTACTATTGACTGTGATATTTTATATAAAACATTTTACTTTTCTATTAGTTGGTTTCCTCATTTGTTCTGCAAGGATTTGTTGAGTCTCTGCTATGTTAGTCACAGGAAGATAGGGGATAGTTGAAGTAGTCTTTAGGTACAGACCTGCATTTCTCTGAAGCAGGGCATATGGCTATCACTGGAGAGTGGGTGAAGGTATTGCCAGGGGTTGTAGAGGTTCTTGTAGCAAGAGCTTTGTGGTTGAGGAAACGAAAGACTTTGCAGCATTGGGAGGTTGGTCCTGGAATGATGGACTCAGTTGCAGTTGGTGAGAATTAAACTAGAATATGCCCATCTTTAAGATAGTAATTGATAGTGGTAGCTCTCAGCAGCTCGTATAGACTCTAGAAGGAGGTCTTGAATGCCCATTGAGCTGTGGGATGGGCCCATTCTAGGAGGATTGATTGCAGTGACAATAAGAGCTGGTTAAGTTCAGGATGTGTTTGCTGAGTTCATATTAAGTGCCAGCCATGGTTCTAATTACTTTAAGTAGAGGCATCAAAAAACAAAACAGGAGTGTCTTGAAGAGAGAAGTAAAGCAGTTGATAAGCTGTGAACCTAAGGGGTACCCCATGTTACGTATGTGAGGGAAGTACAGTGGAGGAAATCATGCTACAGTTTGTAGTTAGGGTTTGAAGTCTACATAGAATGGCCAAGTGAGATGTGAGCCAGATGTGGGAGTGATGAATGTAGTACCTAAGTAGATCCATGGTTGAAAGAACCATGTAGTTGAGTGAACAGCAGTGCAGACAGAATGTGCAGTGTTTGATGGAGCTGGTCATTCTTGTTGAAATCTGACTCAGAGCTCATGACAAGATACATCCATTTGGATGTTATGAAGGGAATCAGGTGTGCAGCAGAGATGACATGGGTTAGGGCACTAACAATCAAAGAAGTGGACTTAGGATGTCGTGACAGTAGGATTTGTTAGTAGTTTGTGTGCGGGTAGGAGAAAAGGGGTAGAGTTGCATATGAGAGAGACTTATGATCTAGACATACCCACTACTCAGATGTGTAGTCATTTTATGTGTTTGCTAGGTGCTGTGCATGCAGCCCAACATAAAAGGTTCATAGTATTATGGCTCCTGTGTGTGAGGAGGGTCAGGTTGAGGAAGCTGCTTTTCTTAGAATGATTAGTTAACACATGTTAGAGCTGGTAGTGTGTATGAATTGCAGCTGTCTTTGAGCACATCCTTTATACTGTATCACTGCCACCTAAAGTGGGCAGCAGTCTGCTCCTAGCCTTTATTTCCCAAAAGACTTAAAAATAGATGAGGGGTTGGAGAGATGGCCCGGTAGTTAAGAGCACTGGCTATTTTTTCAGAGGACCCCTGAAGGAAGGGGTCTTCTTAGTGGAGGAAAGTAATATGAACAAAAGCCTGGGATAGTAGAAGTGATTGGTAGGTTTCACTGAATTAAAAGTCTTGTCTGCTGGGACTTTTCCTGGATTGTACATACCATACTGCCTTAATACAGACAGTACCTTGCAAATTTTAAACCAGATTGCATGGGAATTAGGTTTGCATTATTAAACATGGATGACAGATTTTTTTTTATTATAGTCCTAAGACTTGAACATAGAACATGTTAGAACACGTGTATCCAAAGAGTAAATTTAAAAGTGTGTTTCATATCTTCTCATGAGAAAATCTTTTAAGAATACTTGTCACAGAAGTAATGACTTTGGCCTTGGGGTATCCAAGCCAATTCATTGGGTATAGGAATCAGTGCTATAGTGCTGCCTCAGTCTTGATTTCCAAGAATCAGATGAATTCTAGGAGAAACTTAGGAAATTGCTTGCTAATGTGCTTGTCTTTGGAGAGGGCAATGGGGCATGGGAACAGGTCTTTGAGGCATACAGGCATACCTGTAGAACCCCAGGGAACTAGCTCTCAAGGAAGAGATGGTAAGAAGCCAGAAGCTGATGAATTGCTTGCTTTTATTGAAATGCTAAGACAGATTATTGGAAATAACGCTTGGACATTAGTCTTTGCAATTGCAGACACCACAGTGCCTTTCATGTGAATGCATCTAGTTCATGGATGGGTGGGGCCTTGTATTGAGCTCAGTCTTTTTATTTTTATATATATATATATATATATATATATATATATTTAAAGGATTTCTTTATTTATTTTATATATGTGATAAGTGCACTGTAGCTGTCTTCAGACACACCAGAAGAGGGCATCAGATCCCATTATAGATGGTTGTGAGCCACGATGTGGTTGCTGGAAATTGAACTCAGGACCTCTGGAAGAACAGTCAGGGCTCTTAACCACTGAGCCATCTCTCCAGCCCTGAGCTAAGTCTTAAGTCTCATTTACACCCAGGTATGTGGAGAGCACACATTTCAGTCATGACATTGTGTTTCAAGAATTATGGCTAGAACCTTATAGTCACAGCCATTATAGCTGCCATTTATGTATTAGGTGAATTCTGTATCTTGTGTCTTATGTATGTGCCATAGTATTCATGTGTTGGTGTAGTGTTCCTCACTTCCACCTTGTCTCTTGTTGTCTCTTCTGACTAGCTGGCTTTTGAGCTTTCTGGGATTTTTGTGTCTTTGCTTCTTGTCCCAAAAGGAGTGTTAGGAAGTATAGATGCTTTTGTGCTACAAATCTGGGTTTAAAAAAAAAGATTGATTTTTTTTTTTTTTTTTAATTATGTGGTGTGTATACATGTTGAATGCAGTTATCTGTGGAGGTCAGAGGCATTGGATTCCTTGCAGCTCTAGTTACAAGCTGTTTTGAGTTGCCTGATGTGGGTTAATGGGAACTGAACTTGAGTCTTCTGTAAGAGACTCAATCACTCTCTTGTTTGTTTGTTTGTTTATTTATTTAACTTTTATTGCATTATGATGAGAAAAGTTACATGATTTCAATTTATCTGAATTTGTTAACTTTTAAAAACATATTTTAAGTAAATAGAATTAAATCACATTCTTGTTTCCCTTTTGTACCCCAACTCCTCCCAAAGACTCCCCTTCAATACCTATATCTTTTTTGTCATATTCCTTAAAATTTATAAAATATTATAACAATAAAAATAAGTATTATAAAAGTTGTTTGATATAAGACAACAATTTAACAGTCTTATGTAGACGCTCATCTACAACAATAGTGAAAATATACTTTTCTCAATATAAATTTTAAATAACTCCAAACATATTAACTGTATATTTCAAAATAATACATCACTACTAGTATTTTGTTAAATGAACATAAATATATAAAGTCTTTTTGTTTGTTTGTTTTGTATTTAGTAGAGTTTAAAATCTTGGCTCTTACTGTGGTACAAGCCCAAAATAAGAACAGTTTTTAGACATTGAATTTCATTGTAATAAGGCTGTACTTCAGTGACCCTCACATCACCAAAAGATTTTACCTTCATCGTAGCTAAGCTGAGAGTTGATAGTTCTGCTGCACCAAGAAATGAATTGTGGGCACGATTTTTGGATACAGACTGCCTGCTATGGTCAAAGATATTTGACTTGAGTGACTTTATTCTCAGCCCACAGAGAACAGGTTACATTCATTTAAGAAATGGTGTATGTATTAAGATGGTCTATCCATAAAGCCATTCACCAACTGTTACAATGAACAATGGTTCTGCTTGGAGGGTGGCACAGACATTAGGTGAGGGTAAGAATTTGGTTCATTAGCTGTGATAGTTTGGGAAAGCATTCATCTCAGAGAAAGAGTAACTTATAAAGTCCTCTTCTTCAAACTTGATACAAGAGTTACAAATGTCAAGCAAAGCATTCAGTCTCACTCTTTGTTGTTCTCTTACAAGCAATCTCCCTAGTTAATTGTCTATGTTTCTTTTAGGTATATAAATACTTTTGAAATATATAAGCTTTTCTGAAAACTATAGTATACTGTAAAACCATGAAATAAACAATACTACTAATAGAGAGGCTGAGATAGGAAAAGCAAGATTTCAAGACCCTTATGTTGTATACAGCCAGACACTGTCACAAACAGACAAGCTGAAAGTGTATATAGATTGTACAATATTGGACCTATTTCTCCAATTACCAAATTAGAGAGACCATTGGATGACAATCAACAAATTTCTAATTCCTCATATTATTGGCTTTCAATCTATTAGGATATGTTGGTAATATTAATTTTCATATTAAGATACTAAGAAAAAGTAATTGTCATTTCCTGTTGTTTTGTTGTAAGAGGTAGAATTAGGTTTATGTGGAGTTGTTGAAAGATTACTTTCTTGCTTCTTCTAGGGTGTGGTTTTGCTCCTTATGTTGATGTTTTCCATCTATTATCCTTTGTAGGGCTGGATTGTGGAAAGATATTGTGTAAATTTTGTTTTGTCATGGAATATCTTGTTTTCTCCATCTGTGGTAATTGAGAGTTTTGCTGAGTGTAGTAGCCTGGGCTGGCATTTGTGTTCTTGCAGGATCTGTATGACATCTGCCCAGGATCTTCTAGCTTTCATAGTCTCTGGGGGAGAAGTCTGATGTAATTCTGATAGGCCTGCCTTTATATGTTACTTGACCTTTTTCCCTTACTGCTTTTAAAATTCTTTCTTTGTTTAGTGCATTTGGTGTTTTTATTATTATGTGACAGGAGGAATTTCTTTTCAGGTCCAGTCTATTTGGAGTTCTATAGGCTTCTTGTATGTTCATGAGCATCTCTTTCTTTAGGTTAGGGAAGTTTTCTTCTATAATTTTGTTAAAGATATTTACTGACCCATTACCTTGGGAGTCTTCACTCTCTTCTATACCTATTATCCTTAGGTTTGGTCTTCTCATTGAGTCCTGGATTTCCTGGATGTTTTGGGTTAGGAGCTTTTGCCTTTTGCCTTTTCTTTGACTGTTGTGTCAATGTTTTCTATGGTGTCTTCTGCCCCTGAGATTCTCTCTTCTATCTCTTGTATTCTGTTGGTGATGTTTGCACCTCTGACTCCTGATTTCTTTCTTAGGTTTTGTATTGTCAGGGTTGTCTCTCTTTCTGATTTCTTTATTGTTTCTATTTCCATTTTTAGATTCTGGATGGTTTTGCTCATTTCCTTCACCTGATTGTGTTTTCCTGTAGTTCTTTAAGGGATTTTTGTGTTTCCTCTTGAAGGGCTTCTAGTTGTTTACCTGTGTTCTCCTGTATTTCTTTGAGGGTGCTATTTATGTCATTCTTAAAGTCTTGTATCATCACCATGAGAAGTGATTTTATATCTGAATCTTGCTTTTCTGGTGTTATGGTGTGTCCAGGACTTGCTATGGTGGGAGAATTGGGTTCTGATGATGCCAAGTGACCTTGGTTTGTGTTGTTTATTTTCTTACATTTCCCCCCCCCCGCCCCCCCAATCTGGTTATCTCTAGTGCTACTTGCCCTTGCTAAATTTGACTGGAGCCTGTCCTTCTGTGATCCTGGTTGTGTCAGAACTCCTTAGAGTCAAACTGTCTCTGGGATCCTGAGATTCTGGGACCTGTGATTCTGGGCTTGTTAGAGCACCTGGGAGTGGGGCTTCCTCTGTGTGTTGTGGGACTGGCTGTGAAGCTTGCGCCCAAAGTCTGCTCAGGACACCAGCCCAGAGAGACCAGAAGGAACCCGAGCCACTGGGCTGGCAGAGTTCCTGTGTGCCTGGTCCCACTGCTCCAGTTACTCCCCTACTCTCTTTTTTTTTCTTTTTTTTTGAGATAGTGTCTTCCAATATAGGCCTGGCCGGCCTTAAACTCATTATGTAGACTACACTGGTCTCAAATTCACAGAGATCCTTCTGCTTCTGCCTCCCTTGTTGTAGGATAAAGGTATATACCACTGAGCCATCTATCTCTCTGGGCTGCACACCTGACTTTGTAAAGGATGATAGTGAATTCTGGGATTTGAACTCACTTTGTTTTGGAGATGGTTTCTCTGTGTAGCCCTGGCTGTCCTGGAACTCACTTTGTGAATAGGCTGTCCTTGAACTCATGCTGAGACTAAAGGTGTTTGCCATCACCATCCTGCTGAACTCACTTTTTTTTTTTTTTTTTGAGACAGGGTTTCTCTGTGTAGCCTGGCTGTCCTGGAACTCACTCTGTAGACCAGGCTGGCCTTGAACTCAGAAATCTGCCTGCCTCTGCCTCCCAAGTGCTGGGATTAAATAAAGGCATGCGCCACCACTACCCAGCCTTGAACTCACATTCTTAATGTTGCACAAAGTGCTTCTCCTCAGATTTTACTTAATTCTTTATAGATGCTCAGTAAGGTAATGATTTTATGTTTTCATTTCATCGGTGAGAAACTGAGTCTAGAATTAAGAAATTTGCAAAGTTCCTTTCCCTACAGCAGTGCCAACTTCTCCAGTTCTTTTTTTTTATTACATATTTTCTTTATTTACATGTCATATGATTTCTCCTTTCCCAGTTTCCCCTCCAACAAACAAACAAACAAACAAACAAACAAAAACAAGAACAAACCCCTGTTGCCTCCCCCCTCTCCATGCTTGCCACCCCATCTTCTCCCAGTTATTGGCCCTGGCATTCCCCTACACTGGGGCACAGAACCTTCACAGGGCCAAGGACCTGTCCTCCCATTGATGATCGAATAAATAAGTCACTTCTTTTTTGTTTGTTTGTTTTTTTTTGTTTGTTTATTTTTGTTTTTTTCGAGACAGGGTTTCTCTGTGTAGCCCTGGCTATCCTGGAACTCACTCTGTAAACCAGACTGGCCTCGAACTCAGAAATCCACCTGCCTCTGCCTCCCAAGTGCTGGGATTAAAGGTGTAAGCCACCACCGCCCGGCAATTTATTTATTATTATAAATAAATATACTAAAGCTGTGTTCAGACACACCAGAAGAAGGTATCAGATCCCATGTGGTTGCTGGGATTTGAACTCAGGACCTTCAGAAGAGCAGTCAGTGCTCTTACCCTCTGAGCCATCTCTCCAGCCTTCCAGTTCTTTTGATCAAAGCTTAATCTTGTGCTTACTCAAATGTATAGGTGGTGGTCATGCCTTTAACAGATAGGGGAATAGTGCCATCTACTGAGCTATTTTTTCTAATTTGCATTTTCTTTTTAAATGGATTGACTTGTTGAATAATTATCATTTCTGTAAAGTTTGCAAATAATATCCTGTTCCTTGTTTGTATACTCACACTGAGAGTTTATCTTCACCAAATACTTGTAAATATCAAACGGGGTGATATGCCTTGCACTCCCAGCATTCTGAGGAGTGTGATGGGAAGGAGTGACAATTTGATTGGACTTACAGTCTTTGTGGAAACATACCTCTTGGTGTGTTTGTGAGAATTTTTACAGCAAGATCTACTTGAAGAGGGAGGGACTCATCCTGAGTATGGATGATACTATCCCTCAGGTTGGAGATCCAGGGGCACTAAGCAGGAGAAGGAGTTAAGTCACATTTTCATCTTTATCTATATCTTTCTTCCTCTTCCTCCTCCTCCTCTTTTCTTCTTTCTCCTCTTCTTCCTCTTCCTCTTCTTCCTCCTCTTCTTCCTCTTACTCCTCTTCTTTTAAAATTTATTTTTATTTTATGTGTATTGGTGTTTTGCCTGCATATATGTCTATGTGAGGGTGTTAGATCCCTTGGAAATGGAGTTACAGACAGTTGTGAACTACTATGTAAGTGCTGAAAATTGAACTCAGGTCCTCTGAAAGAGCATCCAGTGATCTTAACTACTGAGCCATCTTTTCAGAATTTTTTTTTTTAGAATTTTTGTTTTTTAAGACAGGGTCTCACTTTGTAGTCCTGGCTGGTCTGGAACTCCCTGTGTAGACCAGTCTGTCCACTAACTTAAGAGCTCTGCCTGTCTCTGCTTCTTGAGCATTGGGATTAAAGTGCTCAATACACTTGGCAGTTGTCTGCATCTTGAGTATAGATTCGTTGTGACCAGCTGCTTCATGCTCCGGCCTCCGTGCCTTCCTTCTACTATGGACTGCACCCTCACTGTGAGCCGTTGTAGACCCTTCTCCCTGGGTTGCTGCCTTTTTAAAGAAATAATTTGTACTCCCCATTTTGAGATTATAAATAACTGCATCATTCATTCCTTTCCTTTCTTTCCTCTAAACCCTCCCATATATCTCCCCTTGCTCTTTTTCAAATTTGTGGCCTTTTTCTTTAATTTTTGTTGTTTGTATATGTGTGTTCCTAAACACACAGTACCATCTGCTTAGTCTGCATAATGTTTCTTGTATGTCTGTGCTATCAGGGCTCAGCTTTGGTATTCTATAACCAGTTGACATGCCTTTTCCTGGAGAAGACTTTCTCTATTCCCAGCATTTCTTAGTTGCCTTTTGAGTTGCTTCTTATAGGTGTTTGTCACAACAGTAGAGAAAGCAATAAGTCATTCAGCTTCACAGTGAATTTAAGGCAGGTCTGGGTTACATACATTCTTGTTCAGAAAAACAAAACAAATAGCCACAGTGGGGAAGCGTTTCATTTCCTGACCCTAGAAGTAGGCAGGCTGCATTTCCTAGGATACTTACTTTCAGGTTGAGAGAAAAGCAGGGATGTGTTCTATTTCCCTCTACCTGTTTTTGCACATTCTACCATATTAGTTATTTGGAGCAAACAGAGTGTTGTACAGTGGCAAGGAGAATTGTCAAATTCTATTCATTTCTTTTCGTTTTCCTCTTTTTGATTTTTCTGTTTATCCCTAGCTGTCCTAGAACTCACTCTGTAGACCAGGCTGGCCTCAAACTCATAGATCCATCTACCCCTATCTTCTGAGTGCTGGGTTAGAGGCATGCACCACCACCTGGCTTGAACATTTTTTTATTGATAAACTATTAAAAACATGGTTGGAGTTGTGAGGTGTTTCAGTAGATACAGGCACTTGTATCTAATGATCCCAGTTTGATCCCTAGAGCCATGTAAAGTTAGAGGGAAGAAACAACTGCACAAGGTTGTTCTCTAACATCTACAAGCTGGTGTGTGTGTGCGCTCACACACACACACACACACACACACACACACACACACACACAGAGGATGGTAATAAGTAAATGAAAAGTTTTAAATGTAATACAAATCAAATCAATTTAATTAAAAATCAATTAAAGATGGTGAAAATGAATATTTCATCCGTTTTATATGTATAAGAATAATACAGAAATGGGTATTTCACATTAGTAGCTATAAGAAGAGGCAGATTATAACTTCAGTGAGGTCTGACTATGTTAGAACTAAATAGGGTGATACTCTCAAGTGACAAATGTGTGGAACAAATGAAACTCAATTTGGAAAATGGTTTTTTATAAGTTATCTTGTTATATGATTTAGCAGCCCTCTTCCTGGGTGTTTCCCCACCCTAAGGAAGATGAAAACATATGCTCACACAGAACTCGTCCTAGGAGAATTTGTAGCAGCTTCGTTCCTAGTCGGTGGGAACAGTTCAGATGCCTACTACTTGGTAAATGAGCAGATTTAATACAGCCCTATGGTGAAACTAACTTAGATATACCAAGTAGTTAACTGTTAATGGCAGACAACAGAAGGGATAAATCTACAAGTCAAGAAACACCACTGAGTGATGGTGATTCTGTTTATTAAGACTGAGCCCTGTGGCTGGAGAGATGGCTCAATAGTTAAGAATGCTGGCTACTCTTCCAGAGGTCCTGAGTTCAATTTCCAGCAACCACATAGTAGCTTATAACCATCTGTAATGGGATCCGATTATGCAGACAGACCACTCATACACATAAGTTATGTAAATACATATAATCAAAAAACAAAAACCTGATCCATAAGAGCAGATCTGTGGCTGCCGGCACTGAGGGGAACCTGTCAAAAAGGTAGTGAGGGCAGTACATAGGCTTGGGGAGAAGCCTGTGCCTTCAGTGCGTTGCTCCTTCCTCTGCACTGGTATTTGTCAGAAATCATGGAGCTAATTCTACCCAAGAAGCAAGGTTTTAAAAAAAGAGAACAATGGGGCTGGAGAGATGGCTCAGCGGTTAAAAGCACTGACTGCTCTTTCAGAGGTCCTGAGTTCAAATCCCAGCAAACACATGGTGGCTCACAACCATCTGTAATGGGATCTGACAACCTCTTCTTGTGTGTCTGAAGACAGCTACAGTGTCCTCATATAAATAAAATAAATAAATCTCTAAAAAGAGAGAGAGAACAATGGCTGAGTGAGGTAGTATACATTATAATCCTAGTATCTGCCACCAAGGCTGACAACCTTGAATTTGATCTCCTGGGTTCACATGGTAGAAGAGAACAAGTTGTCTTCTGATCTCCACACTGACATTACCACACTCACCTCTATAAAATACCTACTCTTACTCACAAACATAAAAAACTAACAAATAAATGTTTGCTCATTTGTTTTAAAATAGGTTAGCTAACTATCAATCTGCAAGTCCTTTTACTCAGTTCTTGATTCTTTCTGTGGTGGATTGAGACCTGGAAGTGAGAGTCAGATAAACCCCTCCCTCTTTTTTTTTTTTTTTTTTTTTGTTTTGTTTTTTTTTTTTTGATACGGGGTTTCTCTGTGTAGCCCTGGCTGTCCTGGAACTCACTCTGTAGACCAGGCTGGCCTCCAACTCAGAAATCCGCCTGCCTCTGCCTCCCAAGTGCTGGGACTAAAGGCGTGGGCCACCACTGCCCAGCAACCCCTCTGTCACAGTGTTTCATCACAGCAACAAAATGCCAATAGAACAAAAATCAACAAAAGGAAACACAAAAGGGAGACTGTTACTTTTTCCAAACATGTCAGGCATTCTGTGATAATGACATGTGAACAAAGTATTTTGACGTAGTTATGTGGTGATATATAGTAGGTACTTACTGATAGCCTCTTGGACAGTTGGTATTTGGGAACAGAAGGTGATGACAGGTTGATCCTACTTTACGTGGTTCCTTGTCGCATTACATCAGTGTTTCTCTCTGGATATCACTGCATTAATCTTAGTTTTGGAAGGCTTAAAGTATGTTTAAGTCTGAAGATTTGAAAGTTGCTTCTGCAAGTGGCAGTCACTGCAGTTGTCATTGCTTGCAGTTTTAGTGTGGAGTAACCACACACACTATTCCTATTGGATTTAGTGTGTTACTGTTGAACTGCACACAGTAAGTTAGTAATCATTTAAAATGTCTTCTAAAATGTTACATTATGACCTATTTTCATTGAAAGGTTAGCATAAATGCACAACAGAGACAGGGCTGGGAGTTGGTGGTACATTCCTGTGATTCCAATAGTGAGAGTTGAAGGCTGGAGAGTTAATGGTTTGAGGCCAACCTGGGATACATGAGACCCTGTCTCAATGCTCCAACACACTTTAGAGAAAAAAGAAAGGAAAAAGGTGAAATATAAATGTAAAAAATGTTTATTTTTTATGTTAGAAA
The DNA here is from genome assembly GCA_019843815.1 of Montemys delectorum. Classification (NCBI taxonomy): domain Eukaryota; kingdom Metazoa; phylum Chordata; class Mammalia; order Rodentia; family Muridae; genus Montemys; species Montemys delectorum. The sequence goes on along the minus strand of JADRCD010172723.1, from coordinate 36,648 downwards.
AGTCTTTTTAACAGATTTTAAATAAAATGCTTTAAAACATTCTGTAGATTGCTTGCATGAAACCCTGGGATTGATCCTAGTACTGTAAAAGATACCAAGTTTTTCTGCCATCAGGATCCTCTCTGTGAACACCTGGTTTAAATATCAAGCTTTATAGTCTGTGCCTTTTCCTCACTGTTATTTTAATGCCCTTTTGCTGTGATAAAATATGCCAACAAAAGCAGTTTAGGAGAGAAAGGGTTTATTTGTCAGGTAATTCCAGGTTATAGTACATCATTGTGCAAAAACTTGGAAGCATTTAGTCACTTACATTGGATAACACTGAATTAATGTGTGTATGCTAGTGCCCAACTCACTTTTACAGTGTTTAGAACTCTTTGCCTAGGAATTGTGCCACTCACAGTGGGCATCTTCCCACCTCAGCTAAGCAGTTATGATATTATTCCTTAGACTTGTCTTCAGCACAGCACAGTATAGACAGTCTCCTCACCCCATTAAGATTCTTTTCCAAAGTCCAAAAGTCCTTAACAACAACCCTTTCAGTTAGCTGCCTCCCCTGATTTTGTTTTTTAATGTAGTTCTGGCTAGCCTCGAATTCCCTGAGGTAGAACAGACCAGCCTCAAACTAACAAAGATCCTGTTGGCATTCCTTCTAGGTTCTGCCCAATAGTACCTGGCAATAGCCAGGTAGGCCTGGCTTGCTGTTGGCCCCTCCTTGCTCTCTCTGCTCTTTTCATCTCCCTAACTCCCTTAATTCTCCCTAACCCCATTCTCCCTCTCTCCCCTTCCCCTCCCCGATCTGTCCTCTTGTTCCTGCCCCCTCCCCTTTCTGTCTGTTTCTGTCTTTCTCTGTCTCCATTCCCTTCTCAACTCCCCTTCCCATTCCCGAAATAAACTTTATACTATACCTGATAACCTCAAGGGTAGGAATGCGTCAGCATGGGTCCCTGCCTCCCACCTCACCATACTGCACTCTACCAAACATATCTGGTATTTTTATAAAATACAACAGATCCTCTGATTTCTATCTCCCAAGCTCTGGAATTAAAGGCATATGCCATTATGCCTGATTCTGAAAGTTTTTTTTTTATCTTGAAAACTTTTTTTCATTTTTTGAAGACTCAGGAAGTAAAATAATAATGCACTTTACCTCAGATAGTATTTGCTGGCAGCAAGGATGTTTTTATAACGCCAATGAAGTAATTGTCAAATTAAAAAAAATTCTCATATGCTACATGCTGATCTATATTATTACAGGCAGAGTTTTGAGCCTGGAGGGTAGCCACTGGACACTCCTACCTCTGTACCGTAAATTATACAGAATGAAACCTACTGGGCAGGGCTTCCAGTCTTCCTGTGTTGCCACCCTTTTTTATATGCTGATCTTGGAATCCACTCTACCCTATTTCCTGTTTTGCCTGTCTAAATTGTAGCAGCTGACCTATTCATGTCTCTTAACAGAGATTCTTTCCCTTGATACAGGGTCCAATCATTCTTCCTTAGTCTTTTCATTTGGGATAAGTGTCTCTGCATTTTCTTTTTATGGCATTGATAAGTTTGAAGGTTGTCTTTTCAATATCCATAGGTTGTTTTTAGGTTTTCCCTTGTTTTGGGTTTATATGATGTTTTCTGATGATTGAATCAAAGTTTTAGCATTTTTAGGAGGACTGTCATAAAGAGGAGACTGTGTCTTTCTTAGGGTCATGCTGGTACATGGAACAAGTTTTCTCTGTTTCTGCTTCTGCTTGAGGGCATATGTCAAACAAAGTGTCCTCTCAGGAGCTAAAGATACAGCTGTGCTGCCAGCAACAGCCTGAGGAGTTCTTTTTAGAGACTATACAGCTCTTTAAAGATGAGAGTCTTGACTTCTCCACAGGAAAGAATTTCAGGACAGGCCAATTTAAAGCTGAAGTTTGTTAAGAAATGGTTTAATGATTTCAGCAGAAGGTAATAGGGAAGGTGCTCAGGGAAAGTCTAAGACACACCAGGAGCCTAGGTGTGGGCTTCTCAGGAGAGTCACCTGTGGCTTCACTGTAGCCACAGGGATGGTTTTGGTGACGTTTGAAATTACATATCAAAGGATGGCTAAGAACTTTTTTTTTTTTAGGAAATGAGATCACACCTGGTTCCTGGGATGCTCTGGTGCCTTGGGTAGGATGACACCCAAACTGCAGGTCACTAGAGTTGGTGGGAAATTAAAGTGTTCTTACTGTAAACAAAATTGTACAGTCTTGTTTGTATGATAATCACATAATTTAGGTTTGTAGTTAGCAAAGGAGTAAGGCCATACTAGAAGGTGGTTTTGAATGAGAGTGTCCTCCGTAGGCTCAGGTATGTGAGTTAACACTTGGTCCACAGGTGGTGCTATTTCAGTAGGATTAGGAGGTGTGGCCTTGCTAGAGGTTTCAAAGCCACATACTGTTTCCTAGTTTCCTTTCTCTCTTGGAATTCAGAATGTGAGCTCCCAACATCTTTGGCTTCTCTGCCACTAGATTCTCCCCCTTGAACCATCAAACTCTTTCTTTTTTAAGTTGTCTTGGCCATAGTGTTTTATCACAGTAACAGGGGTGGTTACTAATGCAGGCTTTAAGCATGGTTTATTGCTATTTTAACATTCATATTTGAAACCTCTTTATAAAAGTAGTGTTATCTCTTTGTGAGCATCCACTACAGGAATTCTTGTTAATTATGCTGGAATTATTGAAACTAAGCATACAAGAAATTTAAACAGACTCTGGGGTGAACAATCCTTTATTTACCTAGGATTTGTCTCAGTCCCTGGACAGGTCTGACCCCTAAGATTTGCTAGACTTGCAAAGTTTTTGAACCCTGCCTTAAAACTATTGAAGACAAATAAGGATGGAATATGGATTTTTTAAAACATTTTTTGTTCTCTTCTAGAATGTCTCCCTTTGAATTATTTTTCAGCTATATGTCAGTAATGCTTTTGTTACTAGAATTCTGTAAATACCTTGATGGACTTACCTAGAGCTGAGTTTTTATGGTGATTCTAAATCTTGTCAAGTTGACAATGAATATGAACTACCACAATATCTTTTCACAGTCTACCAGAGATTTGCATTTAGATTTAGATATGGGACTAGGGAGATGGCTCCCTGGGTAGAAGTGCTTGACACCAAGCCTGCCAGCTTGAGTTCATTGCCTGAGGACTCAAATGATGGAAGGAAATAACCAACACCTGCAAGTTGTTTTGATTTTTAACACATCCAAGTGTGCATACATACAACAAGTAAATAAAATGTAATAAATTAAAAAATAGATTTAGGTAGATGCTATTTGTTCCTACTTTTCTCTTGAATTTGTAACAGCTTGGGCTCTGAGCGAATCCGTTATACCACCAGATGCTTAACCTGCCGTCCTGAAGTTCAGAGCAGGGCAAGATGCCCAGGCAAGAGAGTATAGAATGATGGCACATGCCAGATGCTTTGAGAATTTTCAAGAAGAAATTCTGAAGGTTTGGCTTGCCTTGGGTGATTTTTTTTTTCTCATTGTCTTAAAAGAATATTTACTTATTTATTTAATTTAATTTGTTTGTTTGTTTGTTTTGGGATAGGGTTTCTCTGTGTATCCCTGGCTGTCCTGGAACTCAGAAATCTGCCTATCTCTGCCTCCCAAGTGCTGGGATCAAAGGCGTGCCCAGCTTAAAAATTATTTTGTCTACTATTTGTGGGCAGTTCTATAAGAAAGAATAAGAAAGACAACAGAGTCCCTTCAGAGGCTTGTGACCTCTATGAACCAGAAATAAATAGTTCTAAACCATCTCCAAAGCCTTATTTTTTTTTTTCACTGTTTGAGGGCACTGTCCCTTATGTTGGGATGACATGGCCACAGGTACATCTTGCAGCTATAGCTGTAGGAGTTTATTCAGCTCAGCAGGCTTTCTCCTTTTTTCCTATTTTATTCATTAAGTCTCCAACCCGTAGGATGGATCTGAGAGGAGTTGGGGAGGTGAAAAACATATTACATGAAAAATATATTACAGGTCAAAATATATTACATAAAAAATTTTTAATTAAAAAAGCTGGACCACATGCATTACAGCTTTTGTAGAAGTAACTCTTAAGCAAAGGCAAATTTTTGCCTAAGGAAGATCTTCTTATCAGTACTTGGTTTGAAGGTGTTAATATAAGTCATTATCAAAGGCAGTAGAAAAGAAAGCATCTTTTTAGAGAAAGGGGGGTGGTAATGAGAAAAGGCTGTTCTTAGAAGTGAAGGTTACATGCAGAAAATAGAAATAGGCTTGGAGCAGATTGGAACTGTACCCGCATCGCATTGTGGCAGAGACTTGACAGGGTGTACTTCACATAAACCCTGGTATCACATAGGCTGGGCTGCCTCCTTGATGAGTTTAATGACATGTTACCTGCCATGCTTGACTATATTTTCATCTATTTTAAAGATTATAACAGAACATTCTTAGATTTGTAATTTCTGTAGTGCTTGTAGTTTCTTTTAGAATTATATTTATATCTTTTTCTTGGTTAACTAGAACTTTGTTTCTAGATAAATAGTGGCTTTTATTTTATTTTTTAGTGTGTGTGTGTGTGTGTGTGTGTGTTTGTGTGTGTGTCTGTGTCTGTCTGTCTGTCTGTCTGCATGTGAATGTATGTGGCCATATGAGTACAGGAACCTAGAGGCCAGAGGGATCAGTTCACCCTGAAGCTAGAATTATAGGCTCTTGTGAGCCACTGGACTTAGGTACTAGGATCTGAGCTTGAGTCTTTTAGAGGAGTAGTGCTCTTAACTGCTGAGCAGGCTTCCCAGCTCTGCTACTTTAATATATACTCTTTATTTGTTGACTTCTTCTTTTTTTTTTTCTTCTTTTTTTTTTGTTGTGGAATTTTAGTCTTTTAAAACTAGAAGTTCATTGCTTTTTTTTTTTTTTTTTGAAAGTTTTAGGCATGTGTGGGAGTATGTGCCACAGCTTAAATGTAAAGGTCAGAGGACAGACAGCCTCAGGTGTCAGGCCTTGTCTTCTACCTGGTTTGAGATGAGGTCTCTTGTTATTTGCGTCTCTGGACTTCAAGCTTGCTGTCCTGTGAGCCTATGGAGTGTCCCTGTGCTGGCTTCCCTTCTCCCTGTTGGGGTGTGTTGAGACACTTGTCCTACCGACCACTTGCTCTGTAGAGTCTAGAGATTTCAGCCAGGTTGTATTACGCTGCTTCAAGTACTTTATAGTTGAACCGTTTCTGCAGTCCTAGTTACTTTGTTTCTCTTTTTTGTTAGTACTGGATTTTAGACACAGGACTTCACACTGCATGGATCTGAAAATCGCTGAAGGAAGACCTCAGATTCAGATAATATGCAAAGACAAAGAGTGTTTATTCTGTAGAAACAGCCAGCATACGGGGTCAGCTATATTTTAAAATGATGACCCCAGACAAAGGCGTTCAGGCTTTCTTGTAGGGAACTGGGAAAACTCTCTAGAGGGATTAGGTAATCTAAAATTTCATTGGTGGGTGCTAGGGGGTCACAAGTAGTCAGTGTTCTGCACTCCTTTGTCATGAATGTTTAACCATAGGATGAGATAGAAGTGTCCAGCACAGATGATCCCATCCTGGGATAAGATATTTTCCCATTCTTGTGGTTATCCCCAGGCTGTTCTTTGGGAGGAGGTTTTATAATTTTGTTCTTTTCCTGATGCTGATGCCTTATGGCCTAGTTTCTGGGACTTATGGTCTATTCCTGGAGCTGGTGCCTATTACCTTTTTGAAATCAGGTCTGATCCTTAAATGGAGGAAAATGGAGTTTATGTTGTTATTTCAACATAACATAACATATTTCTGACTTTAGGTTCTTCAAACTTAAACATAAGCACAAAAAGAATTTAATTTTTTAAATGATGAAGTCACCACCATCAATTTAACCTTGGTGCTGTCTTCCACCCCCAAGAAATTCCAACCCTTCTATAGTCATTGGCCATAATTCTTAGCCCAGACAAGAAAATTGCTAATTCACTTTGTCACCTGTGTCTGTGGAGGATGGTTCATAGGAAAGGACACACAGTACATGGTCTTTTGCATTACTGGTAGGGTTCATTCATGGTGTGGCATTTGCCAATGCTTTATTCCTTTGTTTCTGAGTAAATATTTGGCGGGAAACATTGTACTTTCCTTTCGGATTAAGCTTGCCAAAACGTTGTCTAATTTTTTGTCCTTTGGCACTAATTATGAGTATATGATTCTTACCCTTCCTCTTTGTTTCTAGAATTGGCAAATGAGTTCTAAAGTAAAAGTAGCTTCAGTCTCACATCCTAGGAGCTCCCCGCTGTCTTCTGCCAGGTGACTTTGATATTTTCTTACTTCCCTTGTTTTCTAGATAAATGCTGTTCTATTGCTAGCTGTTGCCTCTGTCTTTGATTCTAATATTTCAGATCTACTTTTTCATTACAATTGATAGACATGAGTTCCTTGCTAAAAAGAAGTGGTCAGTGCAGAGTGTGTTTGTGCCCTCTGTAATTAACCAATCATTGGCGAACCTTTTCTCTTAGCCTTCTGTCCTGCCCTACTGAAGTTCAGTATCTGGTAGGTCTGAGCCACTGTGGCAAGTAGGTGCTCTCAGATAGGGTAACAGTGGGTGAATTTATGCTGTCTGCTATTTGTCAGGGAACTTCCATAGCTTTTCTTGTTTGCAGTCTAGACATGTGAATTGGTCCAATATATAAAAATGGATTGTACTTATTTCAAAGAAGGTAAAATTTGACATATTTAGATCCTGAGGTTTTTGACTCAGCAACTGAGTATCTTTATTATACTATGTTTAATTTTTATGGGACAGTAATGCTTTCAAGTAGTTTTTTTTTATATGAGTACATTGTAGCTGTTGTCAGACATACTGGAAGAGGGTGTCGGATCCCATTACAAATGGTTGTGAGCCACCATGCGGGAACTGAACTCAGGACCACTGGAAGAACAGCCAGTGCTCTTAACCACTGAGCTGTCTCTCCAGCCTGACAGTAATGCTTTTATTGCACAGAGCCTTCAGGCGTCAGGCCTGGGTTGGGGCCAGTCAGGAGAAGGGATGTGGGAAGGGTGGGTCTAGGGTTGTCTTGCATACACACCTAAAGGGCAAAAACTAAAACAAAACACCTAAAAACAAAAACAAAAACAAAACTCAGTGGTCAGGCTATTTTATGGTGAACAAGATTCCATGGTTTTATTTATTTACTTATCATTATCATATTGCTCAGACTGGTCACAGTGACTCTGTGGCCAGATTAACCTTGAACTCTACATTCTCCTGCCTCAGTTTTCTTATTGCTGGGATTACAGGTGTGTAGCACCATGCTTGGCTAAGAATCCAATTTTTAAAAAATAAAGACAGTACTCACGACTCATTGTTACATCATGCTCCAGTACAAAATACTGCATTTGATTTTGCCTGACTTCTTTCCTGTTGCATCAGGGAGGATTTGTGCATGTGTCCCTGGCTTAAGCTAAGGAAATAGGCAGTTGATATTTTTCCTTTTCCTCATAAATTTTCCTGTGTATTCTTTGAGGATTGTGCTCCTGTATGAACTGCCAATGGTTTGGTGGTTCATGTTGTTGAACTTATTACCTTACTCCTATGTTAGTACATGTTGTTGAACTTGTTACCTTACTCCTGTGTTAGGAAGCACTACTACTTTCTTAGTGCCAGAGCTTTTACTGCACAGTATTTCTTTTGCATAGTTGTTTGTGTCATTTTGTTACTCTCCCCCCACCCCCCACCCCCCAGACAGGGTTTCTCTGTGTAGCCCTGGCTGTCCTGGAACTCACTCTGTAGACCAGGCTGGCCTCAAACTCAGAAATCTGCCTGCCTCTGCCTCCTAAGTGCTGGGATTAAAGGTGTGCACCACCACTGCTCAGCTCATTTTGTTACTTTGAACAAAAAGTATAATGACCTGAAACTCCAGTGACTATGAATTTTGTTATAGCTTCCACCCTGGTTTTCTTTCTCTAGATTCCCTCTAGGTGGAATTTCACTTCTATTTTTACAACCTCTTAGTGGTGTTCTTTATGTATATATAAAAGCATTTATGGATGACAACACGTCAACAAATCATACCCTATTTATTACTCTTTTATATCTTTTTGTAGATCAGGTAAAGCAAGTACTTAGCATGAATGATGTGCTGTGCTTGATTTGCAGATTTCCCACAATCTTATTTTAGGTGTGGGGGCTACCTTATTCTTTGTGTGTATCATGCTATATTTTTCATTAATGAACATTTTTCTTTGTCATTTGCTTTATTTCATACTGTAATCTTCATTTCCCTCCATTGAAGCTTGGAGGTTGTTCTTCCTGTATCAGTATACCTTAATCTTAAAGATGATTCATTGGGTGTGTCTCTGTCTCTCTCTGTCTCTGTCTCTCTCTCTCTCTCTCTAAGCTGGACATGGTAGGGCACACCTTTAATCACAGCATTTAGGAAACAGAGGCTAGCCCAGTCCACATAGCAAGTTCTAGGACAGCTATGCTTCTATAGTGAGACTTTGCCAAAAAAAATTAATATTCATTTACTTGTGTGCATGTGTGTGTTGAATTCACATATGCATGGTGTGGTTTGTGTGTGGAGATCAGAAGATAGCTTGCTGGAGTCAGATCTCTCCTACCACATGGATCTTGGGTTTGAATTCAGGTCATTGGGCTTTGTAGCAAGTGCCTTTATCCTGATAAGCCATCTTGTTGGTCCTCATTAGGGGTTTTGTTACATCAGTGTTCCAGAGTTCTAATGTGTATGTGTCTGTCTGACTGTCTGCGTCTGTCTGTGTCTATCTCTGTGTCTGAGACCACTGTGGCCAGCAGAGCAACAACCTGCAGGAGTAATGATCTGAGCAAGGCAAGAATGTAGTTCAGTTAAGTAGCCATTGTTGGTTCAAACCTCTGGAGTCTGACCCTGAGTGGTTTATTTTAGGCATATTTAAGCATAGCACAATTTGGTGAAAACTTTCCTGGTGATAATTACTAACTTAATCCTGTGTGCACAATAAAGCTTAAGACATGGCTACATCAACTTTTTATAAAAAAAGCACATGTGGTGTCTTCCATAAAAATATGTTCTATAGTGCGGGCAGTGGTGGTGCACGCCTTTAATCCCAGCACTTGGGAGGCAGAGGCAGGCGGGTTTCTGAGTTTGAGGCCAACCTCGTCTTACAGAGTGAGTTCCAGGACAGCCAGGGCTATACAGAGAAACCCTGTCTCAAAAAACCACAAAAACAAAAAAGGGAAAAAAAAATACACTCTATAGATTGACAAGCTCATGATAAGGATCTTGGGGGAGGATCTGGTATGGGCTTGCCACAGAGATAACAAAAAGGTTATAACCAGATTGTTAACCATATCTGCTTCCAGTCTTCTGGGCAGCTAACAGGTTATGAATCCTTTCTTTGAAGGAGCAATCCTGTATATTTAACATTCCTAGTTCCTCTAGTGTTTATCTGTGAGCCCAAGAACCTCTATGACTCCTACATCTCCCCTTTTTTTTATTTTTTAAAGAGAAAATTGTGGTTGTAATATATACGAAGATTGAGTGCATTGTCTGCATGGCTAGTGTAACAAATGTAGTGATTATAACAATTATAAGCATAGCCAACAGAGGACCAGAGAAAGGGAAAAGCCATCTTAACTACGATGGCCATTCCAAGGTCACTTGAGAGAGTTTGTTTTAGCTTTTTATGCAGACCATTGCATAGATAGTATGAGAAAAATCTAACACATTAAGGGAACACATGCTAGGAAATTGTTGACAGCCAACATTATGTTGAGCAACAAATAATTTATAATAGCTATTTTGTTAAACTATGGTTCTCAGTTCACCCATTCATCCTTTGACTAATTTCTGCTAATATTTTTGTTGTAGTATAAGTAGTTTTACTAATCATACAGGCCAGTTTTGAACCTTCCTTTGTATTTCAGTAATCAGTCCTAGAACCAGTAATTTAAAAAGCCTAAAAACAATGCCTAGCATGGCAAACTACTACTTATTGTCTCCTACTACAGGTGTGCCTGTTATGTCCCCCTGACAAAAAGCATTTGAATTCTTCATTGGCAAGCTGAGAGTTAACATGTAGTCAGATAACATAACAGCATCATATTTTTAGGTCACTAATACTGTGTCCTTGTTTCTCTAAGTCTTGTTCTACCTCTTGGGACAGCTCACTCTTGATGGGTTTGTCATCTGTTTTCAGAAGTTTTATTTGTCCAGTGGTCTTTGGGATGCTTTATTAGTCAGGTGCATTGGAGTGGGAGCCATCTGGGACTTCATTTTCTGGAAACAAAAAAGCATAACCTCATCCTGATGATAGCATATCAGGCCCTTTCCATTGATCAGTTTCTCAATCTTTCTATTTAACTTGCACTTTAGACTGTGTCAAAATGCAGCAGCAGAAACGTTGTGGAAGAAAAATTAAAGTTAGCATGGCTAAATGTAGCATAGTATATGAAGATTTCAGTGGGTTTATATACCCAGTTTTTATTTTTAAAAATTGTCATTTAAATATTTGTTGTTGTTCCATAGTAGCTTGACCCTGTAAATTAAAAGGGATTCCCATAAATTGCAGAATTCCTTAAATTGTTTGCTAGTGTAAGTAGGACCATTACTAGTTTTGGGAGTCCTAAAAAAGAAATGTGTAAGAGCTGTTTGAAAAGGTAAAGTTCCAGGCTGGAGAGATGGCTCAGCCATTAAGAGCACTGACAGCTCTTCCGAAGGTCCTGAGTTCAAATCCCAGCAACCACATGGTGGCTCACAACCATCTGTAATGAGATCTGATGCCCTCTTCTGGTGCGTCTGAAGACAACTACAGTGTACTTAGATATAATAATAAATAAATCTTAAAAAAAAAAAAAAAGCCAGGCAGTGGTGGTGCACGCCTTTAATCCCAGCACTTGGGATGCAGAAGCAGGTGGATTTCTGAGTTTGAGGCCAGCCTGGTCTACAGAGTGAGTTCCAGGACAGTCAGGGCTACACAGAGAAACCCTGTCTCAAAAACAAAACCAACCAAACAAAAAGCTGACAAAAAAAAAAAAAAAAAAGTAAAGTTCCAAATATGACACAGTGATATTTTCCTGTAGCCCTGAGAGCCCCATGGTGCCCTGGGGCAGTACTCTACAGCTGACTAGTCAGGGAGGGGTACAGTCCACATCTTTGCACACTTAACAGCAAATGGAATGCCTCAGTCATGGACAGCCCTAGCTCCAGATGTCAAGCTGATATGAGAACCACCCTCTATTAATTATACACTAAAAGTTTGGAATAACTTTGTAAAATATGCCTTCAGTAGAGCATGGGTTTTTGTGAACCTCCTCTAACTTTTCCCCTTTTTAGAGTCTGATCATTTATGTCAGACTAAGGACAAGCACAAAACTTAAAAAACAAAACCTTACTTAACAATAGTTATTAATTTTTAAAGATTTAAACCTATGACTATTTACATAAGATTTGCAGTCTTCAAAATTTATGGCAGTTTTAAACAGTTGAGCCTGTGATTTAAAGACTTTAAAGCATGGGCAGAAGGGGGAGTGCTTGCTGCCCAACCAAATTCAGGTGTCAGACTCAGTGAGGAGGACCTTGGGAGGGCAGTGCAAAGGCCATGAAGCAGAGGCCTGCCAATTTGTGCAGCTCAGCCAGAGGGCTTGGAGCCCCCTGCTTGAGTGGCCCCAGGGTTTACTTGGCCCACCCTGCCAAGACCTGTCAAGATGTGTCTGGCAGAGAATTTTAAAATTTTGTTTTTATGATTCTTCTGAGAGGGTCCAAGTAATACATTACTGTAGTGTATCTTGAAAAATAATTGACAGGGATTTTACCCCACCTTTCATGAGCTCTTAGTACATTATTAGCTTCTGTGTGTTTCCAATTTTCTACATCAATGGTTTCTAGTTTAGGAAATCAAGGATTTCGTTTTATAGTCACTTGTACAAAGCTGCTGAGCTGTTGCTCTAGTATTTTGCTCCTCTGGATCTTAACAAACACTTCTACTTAAATGAAATGCTTTGCCCCAGAGGACTGAGGAGCCATGCTATTTTACTCTCACATATGGTCATAACTCCTTGGGTGAGAGTACTGAATTCCTACCTTCCAGTTCTATTTATTTATTTTTTGTTTGTTTCTTACCTCCTCTGAGGATGAAGCCCCACACTTGGGGCGCCAATTGAGGGAGGGAGTCTCCGTCTCTCATATTCTAGGACTCTGAGCAGTCTGATTCAAGTTGTTGTTTTTGTGAGCTATGAACTTCTGTCCTAGTTCTTTTGTGGTCTCTAGTGCTTACTTAGGGTCTTTGCACAAACACAGAAGAAGCATACAACAGGACACATGAAACAACATTAGCCGTTGTTAGATGTCAGGTACTCTGAAAGGCTTGTGTTTGTTCTCTTCTTTCTTGTCCCTTTAGGCTTCACTATTCACTTGTCCTCTGTGAAATGAACCCTGGGTACAGAGCCTATTTCTGGTCTCTTCTCTTGAACCCTTGTTTCTGGGGTAGGCTATGCTATAGGTGATGGCTTCTGTGTATTTTGCTTTCTGAGGTCTAGGTGCCTTTGAGTATACCCCATTAGGCTGCTAAATAGTAGATTAGTAGTAGGTAAGCTGTCCATTTTCTCTCTTCAGTTGTTAGTGTCACAGGGTTTATAATAGTATCTGTGTAGCTGTAGAAGTATCAATTGAGAAAACTGCCACAAGCATTGCTGCTAATTGGGAAAGAACACAGATTGGGAATGCACAGTTCCTGGGCATTGCTGTACATTGACTAACCTTTCTGCTTCAGTTTCTTCATTTGTGAAGCTGAGGTTGTGATAGTGGTAATGGGGTGATAATATCTGCCTTCTTGGGTTGTTAGTGAAAATGAGGTAAGCAGACATTTTAAAAGTGCTCTGAGCAAGGTCTGGCACATAGCAAGTACTCCATATTAGTGCTGTGGTTGGCTGACAGGCAGTCAGTCTGGCTAGAGGATGGGTATTAGCAGTGTCCTTGTTTTACAAACACTGAAACTGAGGTTCCAGCTGGTGATGATTCTTTTTTTGTCTCACAGGTAGTTAGTGCCTTCTCCAGCTTCCTGCAGCATGACAGAAGAGAGATACAGCAGTTGTTTCAAAGCTGGCAGGGAGCTGAGCAGTGGTCTTACCAGCACTTTTGGAAGTTTGTTGTACTAGGAAGCTGCTTGTTGTCTTTGCTTTCAGAAGGTATTATATTCTTTATTTCCATTAATAGAACTCTGATTCTATCAGGCCATAATTTTTGTTGATGGACTAATGCTAAGAAAATTATTTTTCAGTGGAAACAATGGTATACAGTGAGAGAAATGATAATTAGTAATCTTAATAGATGTAAGCTTAGTATGAGATTTCTAGCACTGAAAAGCTGTCATATATTATAAATACTGGATGCTAATTAAAAGTGTTGTATTTATTTAAATGTTCAATTCTCATGCAAACATAGTTCACAGACTTAGAAATATACATGTGAGTATGTTTCTCAGGATACTGTTTTTTCTAGATATTCCTCTGGTCAGCTGACATAGAGTATTTATTTATTCTTTATTGTTTCCAAAGTATTCTGATGTGTTTAAATAAAGCCACTGTAGCATTATAAGAAACATGAAAGCCAGTTTCTTATTTTTATGATATACTTTTGTTGACACTTATAAGTAGTTCATTTGTTAAATGTTTATTCTGAGCTGGAGAGATGACCTAGTGGTTAAGAGCACAATAATCTTGCAGAGGATCTGAGTTCAATTCCCAGCATCCACATTAGGTGGCTTACAACTGCCAGTAACTCCACCTCTGGGGGATCTGGTACCTTCTTTTGGAGTCTGTGAAAACCTGAACACATACAATACACATAATTAAAAATAATAAAATATTTAAAAATATAGTTCATTCCCAGGGACTTGCAGGCCAGGTTGGACAGATTGTGCACAACATTTGCTAGAGTTACCTTTCTGCATACTGATCATGCGCATAACATTGTTGACTAGCCTGATTTTTTTTTTAGTCCAATTTTGCAGTTGGTTCTTCTTCTGCAGTTGAAGTTTAGGAGAAGTATCAAAGCAGTGCACCTGTGATTTATTGTGTAGCTGGTATATAGACAGTCACATTTTTTTTTTAGGCTTTATGTTGCCTTTTTTTTTTTTTTTTTTTTTAAATATTCATTCTGTAACTGTTTATCAGCCTCTGACCAGTGGCATCTGGAGGTGACATGGGGTTTGGGATGGAGATGGGACTTACCATCAGGATATATTACTGTAATATTATACCTTTTCTGTGGCCTAGGAAAAAACACACAAATTCCCTCACCATCTTCTTGCTGTCTTGATGCAAATGGAGGGTGTGTGGAACATGGCTTCCACACCTCTTTGGTAGCTGCTATATGTAGTAAGACGCTGGAGCTTATGCTAGAATGACACCTTTACCTCCTATCAGAGTTTGCTTTTAATGGGTTAATGGGGGCAGTAAACTGTGCATCAGTAAACCATGTGGGTAAATGCAGTAGAAAAGTAGATAGGCACTGTGGTTTCAGATAGAGTGCTCAGGACAGGGACACATTGAGTAGGTGATATTTGAGCAAGATGTAGGGAAAGGGCATGCTGTGAAAGCTTAGGCAAGGCCATTCCTGGTGGAGGAGGGGCAGACAGTACAGAGGTGCTGAGATGTGCAGAGAGCAGCAGGCAAGTCAGTACAGCAGTTGGTGCTATGGAAACCAACAGAGAGATAATCATGAGATGGAGGTGTAGGCAGGTGAGCCATATCACACAGGGCTTTGCATACTCTGCTAAGTATGCAAATGTTGATGGAAATTTAAATAGAGGAATGAATGATATGCTTGCTCTTTCCAGAGCATCAGCAGCTGCTAGGTTTAGGATCGAATCCGAGGAAGCAGGCTATAGCTGTAGTCCTGCAGGAGCCTGAATTAGAATGTGGGCAGTAGTCAGTGAGAAGTTCATAGACACTGGCTGTGTTCTGAAGGTATCGATAAGGGTTTCTGACAGATCCCTTTGAAGCAAGAAGGCAACAATGACTAGGGATGAAGGGCTTTGATGTTCTACAGATAGTACTATCTCATTCTTGTAAATTTTAATATAATGGGCTTACTTGTGAAGGAGACTTTATTAGAGTTGCTTTTAATTATGCTAATACTAAACATTAATTGGGTCAAACACAGACTTTTTAGTGAATGCTGGCCCTGTATAATGTTTTCTTTTAGGTTTCATCATGGTCTACATCTGTTCTTTTAAAATGCTTGACCTCTCTGAATCATCAGAGTCCTCTCTGGGATTGTGTCATAGACTAAGGGGTATTATTTTGATTATAACTATAGGTTTTTGTTTGTTGAGACAGGATTTCTATGTAGATCGGGCTGGCCTTGAATTTACAGACCCTCCTACCTCTGCGTCTTCGGTATTGGTTTTAAAGGTTTACAGCACTATGCCTAACTGTAACTATAATTTTTAGAAAAAGTTATTGTAGTCCTTTTGATTGCCGGTAATGTACCTCCTCCTCCCTCTTTCTAGCTGTCACCTGACCCCATGATCCTCAGCCAGGCTATGGGTACTCAGGTTTTTGTTACTGACTCAGTTACAGTGAGTACTAGGCATACCTTTAGTCATTTGCTCTCTGAGTAACTGTAGGAATTAGTCATCTTTCATACCTGGCTTTTCCACTCCTTAAGAACCTACACATTGGAGATGGCGAGATGGCTCAGTGGATAAGGGCACTGACTGCTCTTCCGAAGGTCCTGAGTTTGGATCCCAGCAACCACATGGTGGCTCACAACCACCCGTAATGAGATCTGACGCCCTCTTCTGGTGTGTCTGAAGACAGCTACAGTGAATGACGCAGGATCGAGCATGACTGGAGCGAGCAGGGCCAAGTTCAATTCCTAGCACATGATGGCTCATGGCCATCTGTACAGCTACAGTGTACTCATACACATAGATAAATAAAATAAATCTTTAAGAAAAAAAGAACTTACACATTAAGAGGTGGGAATATTTAGGCAGTGAATAAGCTAAGTTAGTGAGAGGGTGTAGAGAGAATCTAATCCATGGATTAAAACCAGAAACTGGGTTCATCCTGCCCTTTCTTCCTATTCCCTTCTCTCAGGGTTGAACTGGTCCCCTCCACTGTTCCTGCCAGTGCCTTAGCTCCATCCTCCTCATCCCTTGCCTGGGCCACTCTTTTTTTTGTTCTGGGAGTCCTAAGGCTGTTATCAAGTTAGGCTCAAATGGTTCCTGGATTGTATGGGTGACTCAGAGTCCCTGTATCCAGCTGAGCATGCTGTCCTCCCTTCTAGCAGGGCTTCTCCTCCCGTGTCTCTGCCCTCATGGTGGAGGCCTTGCAGTCCTGCTGCTCTGGCTCAGAAGGTGTCTTGAACAGTTAGTGCAGTGGGTGTGATGTGTAGTCTGGCAGTAAGATTAGCTGGTGGTGGTTTCTGAGGGTCATCCTTGACTTGGATGATGTGTGCACCTCTTGGTGATGGCCATGCTCATGTGGTAAGGCAGATAGTGGTCTTGCTTGGTGTGCTTACTTCTTATTGGATGGCAATAGTCCTTTGTGACCCTTCTTCCTCTATAGTGAGTACTGCCCTGGATATCCTTTTGGATCTGGTGGCTCTTTTGCTAGGTTCTTCTGTTCTTCTAGCCTGCTTGAAATGTTTTCTGTAGCCCTTTCTTTTTAATGTTGCCTAGGACCCTAGTTCATGCCTGGGAATAATGTGTTTTCAGGGTGGCTCAGGAATGGCCTCTGGAGCTTTAGCAGCTGTTAAGAGTCTGAATGGAGCCTGGAGTTAAAGGCGTCAGCACTTTTGGTGATGGGACTGAAGAAGACTGTCCTGGGTATCCCTGAGTACAAACATGTTTCTTGTTCTAAGTATTTTGTTCAGCTCCTGTTTTCTGAAGTTAATTAATAAAAAAAACCATTGGCCCTTTACATAGTAAAGGAAGTGCGTGAATTTGGCTGTTTGTGGGATTGTGTGACTGCAGAGTCATCTACATACCAGGCAAGCAAGAACCGTGGCATTTCAGTATATACTCCATATGTTTGAAGGACAAGGCTTTAACCAAACCTTAACAGCGTACCTGCTGTCATGATGCATGTAGAATGTGTGTGTTTAAATAGCCTGATTTTTGGCATGACCTTGTATCTCAATTTGAATGGAAAAAGTAAGTTTTGCATTTAAAAAAAGTTGCTTATGTAGATTGTGAAAGTAGTTTGTGTCCTACTTCAGTGTGAGATAGTACTCATCTTTTGAGGCTAGAAAAAGAAATCATACTTGAAGTTAGAAAAAAATCTTGTATCTTGGATCCCTCATTATTCTTTAAGCATATTTTAGAGTAAACTGGCTACCATAAGTTCTGGTTTATATTTTCTAGATATTCTATGTGTATATATAGGTGTATTATAAAAGTATCAGTGAGGGAAAATATTTTACTTCTGAGGTATTTGGGCTCATATAGGTCATCCCCTCCACATTTGGTTTTTACTTTGATTGTGATCATTTTTTCAAAATGTATTTCATCAAGTTAATTATTTTTAGTCTAAGACCAGAATAAGGCTGGTAAAATGCCAAAGGCATGATTCTGAAGACAGGAATTGTTTAGGAACCATCTATGGACAGTTGATCTGGGTCAGACTGGATCTGCTTGCAGTTTACTCAATTTTAGAGTCGACTGTCATTTTGTAAACAGAAGTCGGCCAGATGAAGTGAACAGAAGGGCGAGATTAGCATATTCATAAGGTGCTGGCTCTGGGACTTCTTTTTCCTCCCTTTTCTCCCTCCCCCTCTCCCTTTCCCTGAATGAATCAAGGAACCCAGACCCATGGGGTCGCATGACTAGCTGGTTTTATTCTGTTCATTGGCTTAATCTGGCCAGGATGGTCTGTGTTTCAGATTGCGGAAGCAGAAGATTCAGTAACTGAGAGGCCACCGTGGAGCTGCTGGAAACTGTTACAGAAGGAGCACCTCTCAAACTGTGCTTCAGGCTCTGAAAAAAGGAGCACAGGGGAAGCTTAGTCTTGCTTTGGATCCAAGCAAATGCTGGCGGAGCGATGAACTGGGACTTTGTGTGCGGACTCCTGGCTTGATCTTGATAGGATTGGGTGTATGTTGTTGGAACGGGCAGGCCAAGAGGCCCTGAGACCTCCAGGTGCCGTCTGTATGGAGAAAAGCGGCTGTAGTCCATTTCCAGTGTGTTGGGCTAAAGGTATAACAACTTAAAGATCTCCTCAGTGTGTGCTTTTGTCAGTTTATATTTTTGTACTGAAAAAGCTAGGTAATTGTTCTTTCAGAAGTTAGTTACAATTACATTTGAGGAAAAAAAAAGATGTGGGATAGGCTTACGGCTGGGGCATAAAACCAGTTAGGTGACTTTGCAAGTAGAAATGAAATGTTTGTATGGAAATATGCTTAAGTGATTTAGATCACTGGTTCTGTGCATAAGTCATGTGTTTCTGCTTTTTCCTTTTACTCAGGACTCCATTATCTATTCTGCGACTAGAACTTTTAAAGAACAAAGTGATTAGTTTTAATTCTATGACCAGAGGAGAAAAGGGTAATGTGGGCTTAGTTGTTTTAAAGTGGATTTCCTTCATTGTCTATATGCAATGAGTATTTAACTTGAAGTTCTGGTATTTTGTGTTTATTACCACAGGTCAAGAATATTGTGAGTAAAGAATTTTCTACTTTAGTGTGAGAGTTTGTATTGATGCAAAATATAAATATGAAGTAGGGCATTTTCATTCTAGCATTCAAGACAACATTTAGAAAGCATAATTAATAAGTTAAAGAAGCTATAAAATTAATGCCTAACTCAAGACAGACAAATTTGATTAGAAGTTTTGCTTACCATAGTGGTGAATATTTAAGCCATTAACACACTTAAGATTTTACAAAAAATATGTCACTATGTGAAATGTATTTAGGTACTGTGCTAATGTACTTAGGAAGGCTTTCAAATAGAGGAGCCTGTACTTAGTCAAGATCTGTGATTTGATAAATTTGCTAGAAGCTTATTCAGTTTAGTTTTTAGGTTAAAGATATTAGTATCTCTAGACTGGGATAGTGCAGTTTCAAGATTAGTTTTCATTAGTTGATTTGTCTTTGATACTTGTGTTAGGCTTTTGCACCAAAGCTTGCAACATTTAAACTGGGTATTATGGTATCTGAATAAAGCACCTATTACTTTTATTCCGTAGGTACTCAGAGTAAAGATTTTGTAAAGTTAAAGTGAAGCTCTCAAAATTTAAAAGGCACTGACTTCTTACAATTGTAGTTTTGTGGTATGAGGACCATGTAATATCAATGAACATAACTGAGGCAGAGTTTGGGGTTACTGAAGAATTTGTAGGTTGTATACAGAATGCCACCTCCATAGTCTATGAGTGCAGTAAAAGCCTTCCAGGTTCCCTAACAGACCATGGCTAGCCAACAGCTACAGGCCTAGACCAGTGGAGTGTTGAACAGTTAGCAACTGGATTTCCTACTCAAAGTGGTCCTAGAAATGAGAACTTTTTGACAAAAGAGAGAGAGTAGTGTTCTGACTCACCACAAAGAAATTTATCAGAGCAATTTGCTTTTCAGATTATTAGAGAAGATACAAATAGCTGATTTTTAATTAAAATGTACCTTTCACTAGATGATAGATTGAGGGAGCAAAGCTCTTAAAGCAGAGGATGAGAACTGGGACACATCAAGGACACAGTGAGACATAGTGGGCTCCATTTCTACATGCAGAGCCAGTGCCTTCTCTTCTGTTGATAGTTTTACTTTGGTGGTTCAGGTAGAGGAGCTTGTCACTTTGCCCTCTCAGCTGAGCTTATGTTTTTGCAGTGATTGTTCAGTGCAGCTGTCTTCATAAACTTTCTCTCTGACTGCCCATTTTACTTTCTTGCATTAGGACCAGAAGGCAGGAGACTTGTCCCCATGCTTGTTAATATTGTCTTCATGATCAAAGAATTAGCTGACTTAAGTTATTTCAAGTATAACAGTTACAGTGTGTAGATAAAGTTAAAAGATCATATCCAAAAAATATACAACTCTCTGCTTGCAAATGGACATTCTAAACCATGTATTTCATTGAGTCAGTCACATTAACCTCAAACACATACCCGTGTCCCAGTTTTAAGAAGACATAAGATTCTTACCAGGACAGGCTAAAAATAGTAGAGTAGGCCTATATTTGTATACTTTGAAGTGGCTCTTCAAGGTACCCTTAACACTTGAAGGTATATTCTTTAATAGTTTAGTATATTGTTTAGTTTGAAGAATCATCCAAGAAGATTATGCTTTAAAATATTTAAGAGAGATATGTATTTACAGTGTGAATTCCTAGGCATACGATACGTATTAATTAAGAATTCTAAGTGTAAATGTTCTCAGAACATTAGGTTACAAAGTGTTGGTTGGGGGAACTTGCTGTGGGGTTTTCTAATTATCAGTTGTACATTGTTCCATCATTGTGATGGGTGGGGGTGGGGGAGACTGCTTATTACCATAGCAGTGCTAGAGGTTTGGTTGTTTGGAAAAAGTATGTTTTCTGGTCTCTTTAATTTTTTTCTAATAATAGAGATTTTATGTACTTCTGACTTCTGGTTGAAGTCACACTCTGTATAAGAACTTAAAAGTTTATCTGTTCATCCATTTGTCCTCTTTCCTTCTCTTTTATACTGGAATGTGAAGTGCTTCTTGGTGTATATGGTCATAGTATGCATACATATCAGGTACCTTTCAGAGATGCGACTCTTAGTTCCTATCCCAAGTCCTTCCTGTCTTATTAATACACACTGGGCTCCCATGCACTTATGCATGCTCTAGATCCAGGATGCCTCTTGGACTTTCCTTTCTATGCTTATTCTTCAGCTTTGAGCTATTGTCTTGCTCATTAGCAGTGTAGTCACTTTAGTTTTTCGGTGCCTTGCATGTTGTTATCTCCCTCTCAGATTTTGTGCACATGCTGACGCCCCCTTTAGAGCTGTGTTTTATATTCACTGGTACCCCTTAAATGAGCTCTCATTTCTCAGCCTAGCCAGATCCTTTCTAGGATTCTCACCAGAGCCTACACTTCTGCTCTGACACTGCATGTACTGTGACATGCCATTTGAGAGTTAACCTGTCTGGTTTCTGTCTTCCTTACTAAATTTTAACATCGTCTGAGATGTCAGAATTTTTTCTGCCTAGTAAATAGTTGGCACAAGTGGATATTATTTTAAATATTATAGACTTATCAAGTTGACTATTCTAATCTCAGTGAGTGTGTTTTTGTTTTAGTTTTTTCCTTTTTCTGAAAATAAAAGTGTGTGTGTAGAATTTAGCTTAGCAGTTGGCCTATAGCTGATAGATGTATATGGTATGGCTTTGGCCTTCACCTATTATCAGTTCTTGAGACTTATTTGACTTTCACTAAATATTTCCTTTTTTTTTTCCTGCTTTACCCCAATTGGTTAGAATTCCACCCCTCCATCCTTATTTATGTGAGTGAATGTTTTGTCTGTATGTATATCTATAGCACATGTGTGCCTGGTGCCCATAGAGGCCAGGGGATCTCCTGAAACTAGAGTTATAGACAGCTTCATCTGGGTGCTGGGAATTGAATCCTTGTCCTCTGGAAGAATAGGAAGTGCAAGAGTAGCAGTGTTCTTAATCACTGAGCTATCCATCTCTCCAGCCTAAAGGATAGCAGGGTTTTGTTTTTGTTTTTTTGTGTTTTTGTTTTGTTTTTGTTTTTGTTTTTTTTTTTTTTTTTGAGATAGAGGGAGGAAGAAGGAGGGGGAAGAAAAAGAGAAAGAGAGAAAGTAAGCTCTGTGTATCTCATAACTGTTAAAGTTTACTCCATAGATACTAAATGTCACATATGATCTGAGTTTGCACATGTATATGGCTCCATTCATATCTCACAAAGGCCTCTGAGGTGTTCATCAGTGTCCCAGTTTTGCATATGCATTGTTGAAGCACTGAGGCTAAATAACTTAGCAATAGTTCCTTAGGTTCTACACAGTGGGGATCTGACCCAAGTGTGAATGTTCTTAATTACCACTCTCTGCATGCTGAAATGGAAATATGATAATATCATAATGGAATTGTTGTTCACTTTGTCTCCTGTTTTCATGTTAAGAATCACAGATTCTGTGGTGGTTTATGCCTTTAATCTTAGCACTTGGGAGGCAGAGGCAGGCAGATTTCTGAGTTGAAGGCCAGCCTGGTCTACAGAGTGAGTTCCAGGACAGCCAGGGCTACACAGAGAAACCCTGTCTCGAAAAATCAAAAAAAAAAAAAAAAAAAAATCATAGATTCTACTTTTAATTTTTTTCTCAGAAATCATTAATTCATTTTACAAGTTTTTAGTGAGCATTCAGTATTAGCTGAATGTATTTGTCAATACTTGGCTGATGCTAAGGAGTAAAAGGCACAGATTTCTGCTCCCTGAATTGATAGAAGGTGGTAAATGTTACATCCAAGTTGGGGATCTGGTGACAGTCTAAAGTAGTTTGTCAGGTAGGCCCACCTGAGAGGCTTTATCCTAGAAGGTGGAGGAAAAACCCAACAAGAATGCTTGAGAAAGTCTTGATGGGATGGCGGTGTGCCTAGAAGGGGGTAACCTTCCGACTTTTTTTCTCTGACTTTCTCTCTTGTCTGGCATGGGATGAATAATCTTAAGTTGCAAATCAGTTCTAATCTATTTTTGCTTAGAAATGGTTGAATGAGAGAAGTAGTTTTCCTGTAGGAAACATGACTGTCATTTCCAATGTAGTAAACAGATAGATATTGCTTCTGATGTCTTAACAGGAAGACTATGTTGTGCCCTCCCTCTTCTTTTGTTGTTGTGAACATAGCAGCAGCCCCTCACCATAATATTGCAGTGGGCATTAGCATGTCTTCATCTCATTCTTTCCCCCTGGCTCATTATCAGTATTTGGTTTGACTGTGGGGAAGTATTCAAGGTTCATGTGTTAGCTTTCTATTTTTTAATTATTATTTGAAAAAATTCCTTTTAGTTCTTTGTTTCATGAGGCTTGTTATTCATAGTGAGAAAGATGTTAAATTTTGTCAAATATTTTTCTACCTCTATTGATCACATGAATTTAAAAAAAGCCCATATGATCTGTTATGGTTTTGATGGTAGAAATTGAGGTCATTGAGGTACTAGGCTTATTCATATCCCAGTCTGATATATTAAGTTTTTAATGTTAAGCCAACTGTGGGGGTTGAATAAGACTGCACTTTCTACCTCACCTCCCCCATATATTTGAATGCTTGGTTCCCATTTGGTGGACAGTTGGGAAGGATTAGGAGATGTGGCCTTGTTGGAGGAGTGCTTTGAAGTTTCAGTAGTCCATGCCAAGCCCAAAGTCTTTTTCTTTCTGCCTGCTGCCTATGGATCAGGATGTAAAACTCTCAGTTGCTTTTCTAGCACCATGCCTGTCTATGTGTCACCATGCTTTCTGCCATGATGATAACAGACTCTCTGAAACTGTAAGCAAGCCTCTAATTTAGTGCTTTCTCTTTTAAGAGTCTTAATCATGGTGTCTTTTCACAAGAGTAGAACAGTGACTAAGGGTAGAGTTGGTACCAGAAGTGAGGTAGTACTGTGACAGGCCTGATCACGTTGTCTGGAGGAATAGGGAAGACTTTGGACTAAAAAGAATATTGGGGCTTTGGACTAGAAAGATAGTTGGGTAGTTGAACTAAACAATACTAGTAGGAGCAAAACAGTAGTTTTGAGGGTGACGTGGCCTGTAAGGGCTTACATCAAGAGGTTTCAGAGGGGAAAAATATTATCAAGTGGTTAATCACAAGAATAGCCTTGTGATATTTTGGTAAAGAATAGGTGCTTTCTACGTTTGCTCAAAAACATCTGCTAAAAGCTAATTTGAAAAAATTTGGATTAATGGTATTGATAGGGGAGATTTGAAGACAGCCTAGTATTGACTGTGTTACTTGTCATTCTTGGTATTAATGGTCAATCTTATGAAGATCTACAATAAAAGGAAACAGGACAAAGAGATATACAAAGTGTACAGTTGAGATGAAAAATAGGAGAACCAGAAAATACAGTGTTGAAGACAGAAATTCCTGTGCTCAAGGAGATAAAAGGTTTAAAAAAAGCCTAATTCTAAATAGAATAAAAAGGGAGTGGTGACCTTAGAGGTAGGTCCAGCTAAGCTTCCAGCTGGTGAAAAGGAATTAAAGGAAAGCTTAAACAGAAGAAAAACAACTAAGGAAAGCTGATGCAGTCGTAATTGAAGGAAGGCCCCAGGTTCCAGCCCCAGCAAACAGGAAAACTTGGCTTTTGTGGTCACATGAGTCTGGCTTTAGAGTCAAGGATACAGAAAAGGGGTTATGGAAGATAAGGAACCTCTCTGAGGCCAGGCATGTGTCAAATATGGAAGCCATAAAGGTGAAGCTTGGATTTTGTTGCCGTGCCCAAGCTGTTGGAAGTGCTAGAGCAGTAGGATGTCTGCCAAGAGAGCTACTGACTGAGTATGGAAACAACCCAAGAGAGAGAACTGGGTTGCAGCCAACAAAGCTGAAAGGAGTGGATCTGAAGAGTTCTTTGACATGAGACATGGAGATGCAGTGTGGAGTGTGCTCTGCTGGGTTTTTGTCCAGTGTTTCCTTACTGTGCTCCCTTTCCTCCCTTCCTCCCTTCTGGAATGAAACGTATATTCTGGCTCATTGCTCTTTGGAAGTATATAATCTGCCTTTTGAGTTTTGATTTTTTTATATAAAGAGTTCCAGTTAAGAGATTGTCTTAAGTCTCAGAAGAGACTTTGGAGTTTTAAAGTGTTGAGACTGTGGTAGACTATGGGGGCTTTCGAAGCTGAACTGAACACATTTTGTAACATGATATGGTATACATCGGCTACAAGCCTATAGAGACCAAGGAGTGGAATGTGGTGGTTTGAATGAGAAGTGCCCCCCCCCCCCCCCCATTTATTTGAATGCTTAGTTCCCAGTTGGTAGACTGTTGGGAAGAATTAGAAGATATGGTCTTTTTGGAGTAGGTGTGTAGTTGGAGTAAATGTGTTTTTCTCTTTCTGCTGCCTGTGAATCAGGATGTAAAGGTCTTTCTTTCACACCATGGTTCCCTGTGTGCTGCCATGCTTCTCTTTATGATGGTAATGGACTAAGTTTCTGAGACTAGAAGTAGGCCCCCAATAAGGATTGCCTTGGTCATGGTGTCTCTTTACAGCAATAGAACAGTAACTAAGATACTGACCTTGTACTCGAGATAATAAATTCGCTCTTAAACATTATATACCATTGGTTTTTATTCTGTTGTTTGTTATTTAGATTATTTGTGTCTGTTCATGAGGGATATCAGTTCATATCTTTTTCTTGTAATCGTTTTTTTTTTTTTTCAGATTGTCACTATCAAAGTATTTTTTTGTTTTGTTTTGTTTTGGTTTGGTTTGGTGTTTTCGAGACAGGGTTTCTCTGTGTAGCCCTGGCTGTCCTGGAACTCACTCTGTAGACCAGGCTGGCCTCGAACTCAGAAATCCACCTGCCTCTGCCTCCCAAGTGCTAGGATTAAAGGCGTGTGCCACCACCGCCCGGCACTATCAAAGTATTGATACTTCATAAAACAAGTGGGGAAATGTCTCTCAATTATGCCTTGTTACCAAAGTATTGGACTTTTCTTAAGTACTGAATCCCTAGCAGCTAGCTTTCTGGGTTTCCTCATCGACTTGGCTTCTTCTTAATTATAATTTTTTTTAAAAAGTACTTAGTAAACTTTTGTGGTTTTTCTAGACTGAAAACTCTTCTAGGGTAGAAAGTATATCTTGTTTTGCTTCATTTTTTGCTTTTAATTAATTATTTGGACTATGAATAGATCTTCTGATATGCAAAGCTCTGGTTACACTTTGTAGTACTGCATGCACAAATGAAGCTCACTTACCCTCTGTGTATTGGTACCCACTACAGTATAATAGGGGCTTAGTAAATATTCTTAGTAAATAATTACTCTGTTGAAGGTGTGGCCCATTCCTTCACCTGTAAGAGACAGGATAAATACATCAGTGAGATGCTGACCATGCCATAATACATTGCTTCTGGGCCTTTGCTGAGACGTAGGGAGTGGTAGCCCTTGATGTGTGGACGGTCAGCAGGCCCAAGTGCAATAGGACATAGAGAGCAAAGAAAGTTTATGGCTGCTTGCTGTGAGACCAACCTGTACTGGATGTCTTGATGGCTAAAAAAGCATCTTGCAGATGATAGTTTTCTCTCAGATGTCTTTCAGATGGAAAGTAATAAATGAGGAGGTTGTGATATAGCTCATCAGTATCAGGGTTACAGCTTACAAGCTCGAGATTTCCCACAGACCACTCTGGGATCGTGTTCCTGCAGTCTTCCTTCTTACAAGCTCCCTGTGATTCATGTGCTGTTTGTGGTTTGGACATACTTGGAGGAACAGCATTTAGTATAGAGGATGAAAACAGACTTTGGAGCAACACTGTGAGGCTTCTTCAGCTCTGTAACTGCACTGAGTGCCCCAGTGTTCTTACTTGTATGATGTATTGTACATGAAATTGGTGTGTGAGTCACTTGAAGGAAATGAATTGGGGTGGTCATGCCACATACAGTGCTGATTTTGCAAAGTACAATGTGGACATTACAGTTGAATCTATAGTACTTGCCAGGGTCCTGTGGGATGAGTGATGCCGCAGTTTAGGTATCTTCATGCACAGTGAGGTAAATGACTTGCTGAAAATATGAGTGGTGAGAACTTGGGAATTTATGTTCGGTTCTCTTGACTTAGTTGTCTAGTATTGTAACACCATTTTTATTCCTAATAGAATTTTAAAAAGCAAAGTGTTGTGAGTTAGTTTTAGGATATTGAAATGATAAGATAGTGATTCTTGGATAGAAACGACTCATTTTTCTCCCTTTGAACCAGTAAACAAAACTAAGAAGCAAATGAATTCAAACACCTGAATGCATAAGGTGACTATGTGGGCTATTGTGGAGTCTTTTTTCTCCCAGCGTGATTCTACAGGTAGGTCCTCCTAGGTTACTGGGCTCTTTTCAGCTTCCTCTTTCTTTGCCCTTAGTCTAGAATTTTTTCCTATTCTAAAGCCTGGGTGTGGACTAGTTTTTTTTGCTTGGCCTACTTTTCTGCTTCTGAAGTGACAGTCACTTGTTTCTTTTGTGTGATCTGCAGTGATTATAAAGGAGGGAAGTCTGTCCTTGTATTTCTGGTGCCACTTCCATTAGATAGAGATTTATTCATAAATGACTGGTAGGACTCAGCACTCTAAATGCTCTGAGGTGTTTAGGGATTTCTACTTGCCCAGGGGCCTACAAATAGGGATATATTTAATCCCATAGCCAATCAGGGATGAGCTGCTTCTCATCTACAATGTCTTCAAATTCATTTCCATAAAATTTGGTGAAGTTCTACTGTTTTGAGGTGTGGATTTTTTGGTGGCCTGGGAACTTACACTTGGCTTTACACAGCAACTCAGTCACACATTCCGTTTTCTGTATCTTAGTGTGGATGGGCATGATGATTTTTGTGAACCTTGTGGCCAGTATGAGCCTTGGCCACTGTGTCCTTGAGCTTCTCAAAAGCACCACACAAAACCACAAGAGTCTAGACTGGAGACAGCAGGAGATCAGAGATGGGGATATTAACCAGAAAGTTGTGTCCAAGACCCTGTAGGAAATCTCATACAAGCCATATGCTGCATTCACTACTGCAGAGGCCACTGTTCGTCCTTTGTTCCCACGAGGAAAAGAACCTGCTTGGCTTAATTGGCTGCAAATATTTCTTCTGTAGTATTTATATCTGATTGTAGGTTGACTCTCAGATCTTCCCATTTTGACTCAAGAGTGCCTAACCTTGCCAAGAAGTGTAGGCAGTTAAGACACTAGAAGTGTTTCCTGTTGATTCAAGGGAGACCCAAAGCAGGCAGCCCAGCAGGCTGGTCCTGTAAGCAATTGAATCCTTGGCTAAACCGACTTCAACCTGACAGTCTGGTTGAGAATTTAGAGTCCCTAGTGCTCAGCCAGGATGCTATTAAGCATGGTCTACCAGACTAATGTTGGTACTGGGATTGTGCCTAGTCTAAACTAGGCATAAGGTTGGTAACTTTCTATAGGCATTTGGAAACCTTTAGCTTTGCAGACATTTTCCATTTATTAACATTAATGATAAAAACAATTCTCAGCTTTGATGTCTTTTTAAGTTTACTTTTCTAGATATTCTATTTTATAAGACAATGCAATGGTCTGGAGCAAAGAGTAGAGTGCTCGCTTAGCATGCTAGTCTCTGAGGCCATAAGTTCAGCTTTTAGCACCTCCCACCCCCTGAAAAAATACTAGATTGTAACAGGTTTAAAATTAAAACACAGTTAATCCTTTACCACAAATAGTTTTAGAGTACTGGTGTAAACCTATTTTCAGAATTTTAAGTCTTTGATTTCCTCTTTGAGAAGCTTTAAGATTTCTTTTTTAGATTCATTTATTTTATGTGTATGAGTGTTTTGCTTCCATATGTCTGTGTACCAGGTGCATGTCTGGTGCCTGAGAAGTCAGAAGAAGGGGTTGGACCATTGGAATTGGAGTTACAACACACATTTTATTTTTTTCAAAAATAGGATCTACTGTATTATTCAGGTTTCTGGACTTAAGTGATTCCTGATACCCTAAGTCTCCTGAGCATTATAGGTGTGCACCACCACCACTTGGCTTCTCTGACTACTTTGGAGTATAGTTTTGTTTCATTTTTCTGTTGTCAAGAATCAAGTGATACTGTGTCATACTTAGAAATCTTTAGTGGTTTAATGTGGGAAGGAATGAGAAAGCTGGAATGATTAGAAGTGCACTTAGGGATCCATGACTCTTGCTGAACTCACCATTTTTTTAGAAGCCTTCTTTGAGTTTTACTGTAGGTAATGGTCATGTCTAAGAGTAGTAGCACTTTCACCCACCCTGCCAATGTGTATGATACACAAATGTGTGCACTGTGTGTGGAGGCCAGAAATCCATGTCTGTTTTCTTCCTTAGTTACTCTCCACTCTACTTTTTCAGACAAGGTCTCTTTGTGTTAAGACGAGAATTCTCGGTGTTAAGGAAGAACTAACAAAGTGAAAGCAACCCCACAAAAAGGCAGTTTCTTTTTGATAAAAGGGTGTCCCGTGGCTTACACAGGACTAGTAAGCACACAACAAAGCAGGAAGTTCATTTATTTTTTTGACCTACAGTATTTCACCATATTGCTGGGAGCTTGACCTTATGATTTCATGCTATTTTATAGTTCATAGTGCAAAGGGGAAAGGTATGATAGAGATTAAGTTAGGAATTCCAGAGATTGAGCTAATAGACATGCACAGTAGAGTTTCAATTCATAAGGTGATGGGGGGAGATTTACAGAATATTGGCTGTTTCTCACATTGTTGAACCTGGAGCTACTGATTCAGCTAGGCTAGCTGTCCTCCATTTCTATCTCCACCTCTGGCTTTTTATGTGGCTACTGGGGGAGCAAACTCAGGTTATTATGCTTGAGTGGCAGATGGGTACTCTACTTGAACTCTTGTGTAGATGACTCTCAAACTCACAGATATGAGCATGAGCCTGTCTCCACCTCTGCAGTGCCAGGATTAAAGACATGTACCACCACACCCTGTAGTATCATTGTTCGTACGTCTCACAGACACTTCAAATATGCTATCTTTGTTGAATATCTATAAGATTTTTTTTAACTTATTGGAAAAATTCAAATATTCTTTTGTGAATGAAAGAATTTTCATTGTAAGTTACTATTTTTCCATTCAAGTTGTTTGTTATTTTGTTGCATTTTAAAATATTTATTTATTTTTATTTTATGTGCATTGGTGTTTTGCCTGCATATATGTTTGTGTGAGGTTGCTGCATTCCCTGAAAGTGAAGTTACATAAAGTTGTGAGCTGCCGTGTGGGTATTGATAATTTAACCCAGATCTTCCAGAAGAACACTGAGCCATCTCTTCAGCTCCTGCTTAGTATTTTTGTTTTTTATTTTTTTAAACTTTTTTTTTTTAAAAAAGATTTATTTATTTTATGTATGTGAGTACACTGTAGCTGTCTTCAGACACACCAGAAGAGGGCATCAGATCCCATTACAAATAGTTGAGAGCCACCATGTGGTTGCTGGGAATTGAACTCAGGACCTCTGGAAGAGCAGTCAGTGCTCTTAACTGCTGAGCCATCTCTCCAGCCCCCTTGCTTAGCTTTTTAAAGTAATATTTTAAATTAATTCTTTGAGAATTTTAAACAATTTAGATTGTAGTTAAGCCCTTCAGCAACTATTCTCAGATCTACCCATACCTTCTCACCCACCCATCTTGGTGTTCACTATGTTTCTTCTTCCTCTCCCCAACACAGTAAGTCCAATTTGTATTTACCAAATATTCTTGGATGTGGGGCTTGTCTTGGAGAGCGGTCAACCTATCATGTGTCATATCCTATATGAAAATGGGCTCTCCTTCCAGTAGCTATCTCATAGTAGTAGCTCTTCACTAGGAATGAGACTTAATGCCCATATCTTCCTATGGTGGGCGGTTTGAATATGCTTACCCCAGGGAATGGCACTGTTAGGAAGTTTGGCCTTGTTGGAGGAAGTGTGTCACTGTGGGGATAGGCAATGAGACCTTCCTCTTAGCTGTGTGAAATCTAGTCTTCTTCTATTGGCCTTCAGATGATGATGTAGAACTCTCAGTTCTTCCTGCATTTGTGCTTGTCTGGATATTTACATGCTCCCACCTTGATGATAAAGGACTGAACTTCTGAACCTGTAAGCCAGCCCCAATTAAATGTTGTCCTTATAAGAGTTGTATTGGTCATGGTGTCTGTTCACAGCAGTAAAATCCTATCTAAGACACTCCCCTTCATGATGAAATTTTGGTTTGGCTTGAATTTATGTAGGTTTTGTGCATGTTGTAATAATCTCTGTGAGTTCATATGTGGAAAGGAAATGTCTTTTTTGTAAACACTGTTTTCTTAGAGTTACTCATAACCTTTGACTCTTAGAATTGTTCTACTTTCTCTTCCTTGACAACCTTGGAGCCTGGAGGAGAAAGGGTATGATAAGATGGCCCATGTAGAGCTGAGCACTCTGCAGTCTCTGCACTTGACAGCTTTTGATTTAAGATTGAACTCTCACTGTTGGCTAGGCTGGCCAGGAACTATTTAGTCAAGGATTTTTCTGAGGAAAAGAAAAATCAAGACAGTTTTCATGCCCCAGACACCAAATTTTGGGATTACAGGCTGTAGCTATTATACGTGGCTTCAATTTTATATTTGTTTTCTTGATTTCTGTAAGTACTTCTTTGCAAAGAACTTCATATTCTATCTAAAATTTTAATTTGGGACAAAGTTATTGGTAATCTTATAGCAAGAACAAGACTATCAATGTATTAACAGTTGTATGTCTTATCTAATAGTCCCTGATTTTCCTAGTTTTCTTCTTTCTTCTTTCTTGATATCTCTAGTTTATCTTGCATCTGTTTCTCTTGATTAGCCTTCCTTGGAATTATTCCAATTTTACTGTTTTTTTTTTTTATTGTAAAAATAAATTACTTAATCTTCTTTCTGGCTTTTAAATTTGGCTAGGCACATGTACTTAGATGACTAGTTTTCAGCCTTTTTTTCTTTTTCTTTTTGAAAATTTATATTAGATATTTTCCTTATTTACATTT
This sequence comes from Montemys delectorum, assembly GCA_019843815.1. Classification (NCBI taxonomy): domain Eukaryota; kingdom Metazoa; phylum Chordata; class Mammalia; order Rodentia; family Muridae; genus Montemys; species Montemys delectorum. The sequence continues at coordinate 4,984 of JADRCD010172723.1, read as the reverse complement.
CAAATATTATCCCCTTTCCTGGTTTCCCCTCTGAGACACCCCTCACCCCCTGCCCAGCCTTTTCTGATATACACATTTCAGTGTGTAGACTTGACTCTAGGTACAGCCCTGTCTTCTTCTTCAGATTCAATATTTCACTCAATCTTTGAATTTAAGACATTTGATGCTTCCTTTTGACAAGTGAGTTGTTTTGAGATATGTTACTTGCTTTCCAGACAGTGGAAGATTAAGTTTTCATTTTAATAGTTGTCTAGCTTAATGCTAGACACAGAACCTACTCCAGTAGTCATAGTCCTTGTTGACTCTTGCCAGATTTGCCGTTGTCTGTGCTACTAGCAGTTAGAGTACTATGCCCCATTGTGCACAGAAGTGCCATACCCGCCCTTTCTCCATTTCTATCCTTTCTGTCTTGGTTCTGTCCAGTCTATGTGTATTCAGTCTCGTTAGTCTTCAGTTCTTTTGTATGTTCAAGTATAAACATTTATGGTTTTGTTTTGTTTTTAATACAAAGTATCCCCTAGCCATTGTTTATATTTTGATTTTGAACTTAACACTACATCTTGGAAAGCATTAATACAGGGATTTTAGTGGTTTGAAAAAGTATGACCTTTATTGACTTCATATATTTGAATACTTAGTCATCAGGGAGTAGAACTACTTGAGAAGGGTTATGAGGCATGGCCTTGTTGGAGTAGATGTGGCTTTGTTAAGAGGAAGTGTGTCAGTGTGGCAGGGCTTTAGGTTTGGATCATTTGAACTCTGTGGCTGTTATGGACAATGTTGCCTTAAATATACCAACTATTTATTTGGATATGTGTTATTAGTTTCTTGAAATTTTCACTGCGTGGTGAAATTTTTAGCTCAGATAGTGGTTCTGTTTAGCCATTTGAGGACCTGCTAGACTGCTTTCATGTTCATTGTGCTGTTTTACACAGCATTTTATGTGCATTGCACAAGGGCTCTGTTTTCTATATCCTTGCCAGCATAGGTAGTATCTTTTCTAAAAATAAATTTCTTAGAACTTAAGGAGTTCTGAAATATTAAGGGTGTTAGTTCTTCTTTCTGTGGTGTGTATGTGTCTCTGTGTGTGTGTAGTTTGTGCTGTTCTTTTTTTTCTTTTTAATTAAAACTTTTAAGGGCGGGAGAGATGGCTCAGTGGTTACGAGCACTGACTGTTCTTCCAGAGGTTGTGAGTTCAATTCCCAGCAACTACATGGTAACTTATAACCTTCTTTAATGGGATCAGATGCCCTGCTCTGGTGTGTCTGAGAACAGCTACAGTGTAACACTATACATAAAATAAATAATTCTTAAGAAGAATTTAAACTTTTAAATTAAACTATAATTGCATTACTTTTCTCCAACCCTTTCCTTGCTCCGGTCCTTCCCATAACTTTGTTCTTTCTCAGATTGATGACCTCTTTTTTTATTATTATTATTATTATTATTATTATTATTATTACTATTACATATATTTTCTGAATCTGTTTAGTGTGGCTTGTATATATATAATTTCAGGACTGACTATTTTGTATTAGATAAGTTCGGGGCCTTATCCCTGGGAGAGGCTAAATTTCCCTTGTTCATCAGTCACTAGTTACATGTAGTTCTTTGTTTCTGAATGGAATCTACAACACAGTTCCTACACCTAAGGCCTATGGAACATTTTGGAAGAGGGGACTGAAAGATGGTTAAGAACCAGAGGAACAGGAAGTCCACTGTCAGGAGTGATAGGGAAGTTACACCATATTTGAACAGTGTGGTTGCAGGTGTTTGTACACATTGTAATGCAGAGGCCAGAGCAGGGTATCAGGTGTCTTTCTCTTATTGTTTTACATCTTATTGTCTTTAGAGAAGGTGACCCTTTGGCCAGCCAGTGAACACAGGGAATTTGTGTATCTCTGTTTCCTAATGCCAGGGTTAAAGGCATGTGTAGTTGTGCCCAGCTCATTACTTGTGTGCTGGAGATTTGAACTCAGGTACTCATTACTGCAGAGCAAAGTGCTCTTACCCACTGAGCCGTCTCCTCAGCTCCCCTCATTTTACTGTTTTTAGTTGCCAGTACTTAGTGTGCATAAAGCCTAAGGTTTTATCTGAAGAAAGAATGTTTACTTAAGTTCCTGAAAAGTAGGCAGCAAACTGGTAAGTTTGCTTTTGCAGTGATACAGTCCTACAAATGAAGAGTAGGTTAAAAAAAGAGGTGTGTGTGTGTGTGTGTGTGTGTGTGTGTGTGTGGTGTGTGCCATTGTGTTGTTTTTAAATAAGTCAGTGAAGTTTTGACATTATTAAATAGGAGTCCTGGTCCTTAAGCAAAAAATTTTAGTAGGCATTTATGGCTCTCTTATAACAGACCTTGGGTGTAGAGAGAGAGCACAATTATTGTGTGGAGTGCTAAGTCCCTGTTCTCCTTAAATACTTGTGCATACAGAATGGTGACTAGAAGACAGTGTTGGTGGCACAATTGTCAGATTGTAATTGCTGGTCACTTTACACTGAAAATAGTTTTTTTTCCTTTCCCCCTTAACAGAATATGACAGATACCTAGCATCCAGCAAAAGAATGGCAGCTGCTTATCTTGACCCAAACTTGAATCACACACCAAGTTCAAGTACCAAGACTCACCTGAGTACTGGCATGGAGCGATCCCCTGGTGCAATGGAACGAGTATTAAAGGTCTTTCATTATTTTGAAAGCAATAATGAGCCAACCACCTGGGCCAGTATTATCAGGCATGGAGATGCTACTGATGTCAGGGTAAGTGTGTTTTCACATGACATCTTTAAATAGGTATGTTTCAATGGCATATAACTCCCTATCCCCCAAAGTAAAAGACAAAATAATTTTTATTTAATGTCTTATTTAACTTCACATATTGCAGAGATGTTAATCTTTTCTTTCTGATATACACTCAATGGGCTTGGGATTGAAGTGGTCAGGGTTAGAGCATTTGCCTAATAGTGTGAGGCTTTGGGTTTGGTTCCCCAGCACATGGCAAGTAGAACCTTGTTCATATGTAAGTATTGTTTTCTTAGGAAAATAATAACTATATCTCATTATAATCATGTCCTGCAACTTTTGTTTTCCCATCTAATTATTTTAACCCTTGGAAAGGTACAGGGAACCAATATAATTGAAATAACCTCTAATCTTGTAAAATAAAATGATTTTTCTAGGAAGTGTAAATTTGGGAGTGTTCCTATATCTTCAGATAGAACAATTTCTTTAGAAACTATTGAATATATAATGTGTTTCAAACACTGTGGTATGTTGTGGGGACTTAAAAGGTCTATATTAGTCAGCTTTCTGACATTGTAATAAAATTTTTGATCAGTTAAAGTTGATTTTTGGTTCCTAGTTCTGAGGTTCTATAATGAAAATGGTCTTGTTGGTTTAAGCTTCTGGCAAGGCCACTTAACATAGTAAAGGCACATGGTGCAAACTGCTCCATCTCTGAGCCAGGAAGCAGAGAAAGGAAAAGGAAGAGGATGCTGTGGTCATTTAGCTCCCCTCAGGGATGTTCTAGCTATCTGCAGATCTTTCACTAGCCCTTTATCCTAGAAGTATCCCTACCCTAGGCACGAATCATAGCAAGCCCTTTGCTTTTGCAGTTTAGAATCTATAGGTCAGAGACATGGCATAGTGTAGAGTACTTTCTTCTAGGTTGTACTGTACATAGGCTGATGGGGTGCTGGAAGCTTGAAGGAACTACCACTCTAAAGGGCCTGGATTTTTAAGGGTGTGAGAGCTAGTGATAGACACTTAGGGAGGAGACTGACAAGTGTTTTTCAGAAAGTTGGATGTGAGCAGGTAGCATAAGGATTTAAAAATGGAGCCAGTGTGGATTTCTAGGAGGCATTTGTTTTGCTGAGGTGATGAAGATTCCTCTTCCCACATTCTTCTTACCGGTATTTATTCTTAGAGAATGGGAATTTCTAGTGATAAGGCTAGCTGAAATTAGTCTTTCTCCTTTTTTTCTTTTTAATCACAATTAAATCAGTTTATTTAGATTCCTTTACTGTTTTATTCAAATAAAGAAATTGATAGATTTAAAGCTAAGTTTTTTCATGAGTTATACTTTTCTGTTACCTCTGTACAACCACTGTATTGATGGACTATATTGATTAAAAGGAGCATGATGTAGGAGGAGGTACTCATTTCAGTGATATAGGGGTGTTAGGGACAGTTTTTCCTGTCTTTCCTGTCACCTCCAGCTTTTTGTATAGCACCTCAGTTTGAGGAAGCCTCTTGTCTCCTGGTGGTGTGACCTGTAAGATGGGCACGTGAGCACTTGAGAAATATCTGAGTGCCCGAATGGAAATCAGTTAGGTGTAGCTGTGTATCCACCTGTGATTAAAAATAGTTCTGAGATGTTACTTTGTTCAGCCTTTAAAAACTGAGGGGCCTCTGTTGGCAGGTAACATATACATTGTTCAGAACTTCAGGCAGCTATCCTTAGAGATACAAGCGTGATCAGTTCCTAACAGGAAACATTAACCAAAGCTGTACAGTATTAGAATTGTTAATCTAAGAACATTGTAGTGATATTTTAGAATAGTGACAAAACTTTATGTCCTCCAAACTCAAGAAAGAATTCTCATCTAGAAGAAAGAATACCTATTATGTAGTTTCCCTGTGTAACAGCAGAGAGAGGAAAATGCCATAAGAGCATCTTTAGAATGATTAAGGAAATCACTGGTCTCTCAGAAATGGACACCAGATGAACTATCTAGTTAGGATTCTGACATACATTGCCTTAAGAGGAACAGTGATGTGAAAAGTTAGCAGTTCAGGGCTTTCTGGGAAGATTTTTTTATATGGTATAATGAGCACGGACTAGTGAGCCCTGAAGAAAATGAAGCCTCTTTCTGTTTCTTTCTCTTTTTTGTTTTTGCTATTTTATGTGCTATGATGAATTCTGTTGATCTTTGATGTTTGTCTAAATGGTTTTGGGGATCCATGAACCACACCTGTATAAGAAAACAAA
>JADRCD010172721.1:0-34209 GCA_019843815.1 Montemys delectorum | reverse complement strand
TGAGGTGATAGTAAAGACATTAGATGCCCTTCAGTTGTCCGGGAAGATAAACAGAGACTGGACTGGGGTGCCAGACACCTTCAGTGGTTGAATGCCTGCTCAGCAATCATAAAACCTCTAGATTCTAAACCCAGCATTGCCTGCCCATAGATAATAGAGTGTGCATGAAATTTATTTGTTTTTTTTGTTTGTTTTGTTTTTTTGTTGTTGTTTTTTGAGACAGGGTTTCTCTGTGTAGCCCTGGCTGTCCTGGAACTCACTCTGTAGACCAGGCTGGCCTCGAACTCAGAAATCCACCTGCCTCTGCCTCCCAAGTGCTGGGATTAAAGGCGTGCCACCACCCCCCCCCCCCCCCCCCCCACCCCCAGCCCGTCGGCCACAATGAAATTTAAAAGTCATCTGTGAGGTTGTTTATTACTGATCTAGCTCACAGCACCGTGGACATTTAAGGAAGCATAAATCTTAGGTTTTAACTTTTAGTTGCTACTCTTTTGGTACAATATAATTGCACACACACATGCACACATATTTCACATTTGGAAACTATAAAGATTATACTAAATACATATTCTATATATATATTTATATTATTAATGACTGGATTGACTTTTAATGGAGTGCTGATTTTGAAGGTAAAACAAATTTAATGCGATTTAAAATGTTTGAAGCTCCCCAGAATATACCATTTTCTTTATTTCTCTTTATCCTAAGTGATAGAAGTAGATGAGGTTATAGGTGTTAGATTTAGAAATTGAAATTGTTAAGTGACAGCAGATTCCCTGGAAATAAGTACGGTTCTCATCTTTTGATTTTTAGGTTTCCAGATTGTGATGAGCCATATCCCCGACTTGTGGATTTGAATTTAGTTGGAGAGCCAACTGAAGGAGCCCCAGTTGCAGTGCAGAGGGATTATGGTTTTTGGTGTCCCCGAGAGTTGAAAATTGATCCTGATCTTGGCTATTCCTTTCTGCACGTGCGAGATTGTTCACCACCATGTCCCAATATGTACTTCAGGAGAGAAGAACTGTCATTTGCTCGCTATTTCATAGGCCTGATTTCAATCATTTGCCTCTCTGCCACATTGTTTACTTTTTTAACCTTTCTAATTGACGTCACAAGATTCCGTTACCCTGAAAGACCTATCATATTTTATGCAGTCTGCTACATGATGGTGTCATTAATTTTCTTCATTGGGTTTTTGCTTGAGGACCGAGTAGCCTGCAATGCATCTAGCCCTGCACAGTATAAGGCTTCCACAGTAACACAAGGATCTCACAATAAGGCCTGTACCATGCTCTTTATGGTACTCTATTTTTTCACTATGGCTGGCAGTGTATGGTGGGTAATTCTTACCATCACATGGTTTTTAGCAGCTGTGCCAAAGTGGGGCAGTGAAGCTATTGAGAAGAAAGCATTGCTGTTTCATGCCAGTGCCTGGGGCATCCCTGGAACTCTAACTATCATCCTTTTAGCAATGAATAAAATTGAAGGTGACAATATTAGTGGCGTGTGTTTTGTCGGCCTCTATGACGTTGATGCATTAAGATATTTCGTTCTCGCTCCCCTCTGCCTGTATGTGGTAGTTGGGGTCTCACTCCTTTTAGCCGGCATTATATCCCTAAACAGAGTTCGGATTGAGATCCCATTAGAAAAGGAAAACCAGGATAAGTTAGTGAAGTTCATGATCCGGATCGGTGTTTTCAGCATTCTCTACCTTGTGCCACTCTTGGTTGTAATTGGATGTTACTTTTATGAGCAAGCTTACCGCGGCATCTGGGAAACAACATGGATACAGGAACGCTGCAGAGAATATCACATTCCATGTCCGTACCAGGTAAGGAAACCCTTGCTACAATTCTCAGAATGTGTGGGAGTGAAAGAGGGTTACTCTAAAGAGGGGATCTTAACTATTGTTTTCTTTCTAATTCTTCATGATCATTAAGCACGCACATTGAAATTTTAAAGTGAAGTAATTGATAAGTATATCATAGTAAGTATATAATACACATGTATATAGATATTCATTTTAAAACATGATTTATCTTTCCATACTAAGAGCTTAAAGCAACTTATTTTCATTATCACAAAAAATTTATTGGTTCTTTGAAAGTCAGGCTTTATAGGGGAGAAAACTGTTTCGACTCTGGAGTAAGGGTCTTCTATGGAAGTGTTACTGGTGGTCAGATTAGTAATTGTTTGAACAGTTTTACAGAAATAATTCAATTATATAAACTTTCTTGGCATTGTTTTTCTTGTTTGCATACTGAATATTTTCCATGTACCTTTTAGTTTGAAGAGTCACAGAATCAGAATTTTTGATCTAGAAAGAAGTTTAAAAATCATTTATTTGTATCCTGTATATAATTTAAATCTTTATACATGTCGATTTTGTTTGAATATTCGAAATACTGAGTGACTTGCCATGCTTAGTGTATGATTGGTAGTTAGTCAGTCCTAGGAGAACAGCTCAGAGGATCCCATCCTCTAGATGGTACCCGAACTTCTTTGTTTTAAAAGGAGGGTTTTTTCCCTAATTTTTTAAGGTTTGCTCATTTAATTTTATGAGTACGAACGTTTTGCCAGCATTTACATATATGCACCATATGTGTGCCTAGTGCCAGTGGAGTTCAGAAAAGAGCTTTAGATCCCCTGGAACTGGAGCATAGGTGGTCATGAGCCGTCATGTAGGTGCTAGAAACCAAACTTGAGTGCTCTCCAAGAGCAATAAGTGCTTATATTGCTGAGTGGCCTCTCAGCCCCTTACAAGGAGTTTCCTTAAGAGAGTGTTCTGACATTGCATCTATTCCCTGTCTTTTAAGTACACCAGTCATTTATAGCTCCTGGTGTTTCTCAGACCTGAATACTATAAAAGGTGCTTATGTTTTAGACTAAAGGGATGTGTTCATGTATCTTTTCTTCCTACTAGATAGTGAACTCCTTCAGAGCAAGAACTTTTTTTCGTTTATTGAAACTAGAATCTATTCTCATATAATATACCCTGATTATAGTTTTATCTCCCTGAGATAACAATCAAACATGACAAAATAAAATATAAAATGAAGTAAAACCTATCAAATCGAAGTTGGACATGACAGTCCAATAGGAGGAAGAGTCCCAGAGTGGGCATAAGAATCAAATACTCACTTGTTCTCACACTAAGGAATCCCATGCAAATACCAGGCTAATAGCTATAGTTTCCGTGCAGAAGACCTGATAGAAGGTCCTGTGCTTGCTGCTTCAGTCTGTGTGCTCATGTGCACCTTGCTTAATTGATTCAGAGGGTCTTGTTCTGGTTTCTTCCAACACCTCTGGCTCTTGCTATCTTTCCATCTTTTTTGTGGGATTCCCTGGGCTTATGGGAAAGTGGAGAGGGGGATTTGATAGAGACCTCCAGTTTAGACTTTCTCTCTGCATGCTGTCTGGCTGCGGGTCTCAGCATCTGTTCTTATTTACCACTCATGAAAGCCTCTCTGATGATGGCTGGATAAGGCACTGAACTATGAGTATAGGTGAATATCATTAGAAATCATCTTACTGATTTTTTTTTTAGACCAGTAGTGTTTGGTTTTACCCTAGGTCTCTGAGCTATCTATCTAGTCTTTGGTTCTTGGCTATCCAAGCAGTGTTTGTGTATGGGTTCTTTCTAATGGAGTGAGCTTTAAGTCATCAGATGTTGGTTGGCTACTCCCACAAATTTTGTGGCTGGGTTGGTGTCCATGTTTCTCTTTCAGTACTGCAAAGTACCTTCCTGCACCAGAGACCAGAACATAGGGGTAAAAGTTCCATATAGGCACCAGCTCAACTTAGCCATATTCAGTGAGTTGTGTACATGTTGTCCTCAGCAAATGGAGCCCGGCTGTCACTGTGTGGAGAGTCATCCTTTGTCTCAACAGCAACCTGGGTTGTTTGAGGTTTTTCTGGGACCCCTTTGGCCAACTCAGTTGAATGCAACCCTGTCCCACTACTGGAAGCTCTGCCTGGCTACAAGACATGGCCAGTTGAGACTCTATATCCCTCATTACTAGGAGTCCTCATTAAGATCACCTTTCATAGATTCCAGGAAGTTTTCCCTGAACTAGGTTTCCACACCATCCCCCAAATGCCTCCCAGTTGCAGCTGTCTCTCCTAGTATTCTCACACCTCACCTCACTTCACCCCATCTCCCACCACACCTGACCCCCAACAATCTTATCCTTGTATGCCCCAAGTCCACTTGTAAAATTTATTTCCCCCTCCCAGGGAGATTCATGCATCCCCTCCAGACCTCTCCTCATTCTCTAACCTCTCTGGTCTTCCGATTATTTATAGATTAGTTGTCAATTACTTAGTGGCCAATATCTACTTATAAGTGAGTACTTGCTATATTTATCTTTCTGAGTCTGGGTTAACTTCATTCAGGATGATATTTTTTTAGCTCTATCCATTTGCCTGCAAATTTCATTTTTTTAAATAGTTGAGTTATACTCCATTGTGTAAATGCACCATATTTTCTTTATCCATTTACTTGTTTAGGGGCATCTAGATTATTTCTAGTTTCTGGTTATTATGAATAAAGCTGCTGTGAACATATTTGAACAAGTATCCTTGTAATAGAATGGAGTGTCCTTTTGGTGTATGTCCAAGAGTGGTATGGTATAGCTGCGTCTTGAGGTAGATTGATTCTGAGGAATTAACTGGTTTCCATAGTAGCTGGACAAGTTTGCACTCCCCAGTAATGGAGGAGTGCTTACCTATTTCCTCACCCTCACCAGCAGAAGCTGTCATTTGAGTTTTTGACCTTAGCCATTCTGACAGATGTAAGATGGGAATCTCAGAGTCATTTTTATTTGCATTTTCCTGATGGCTAAGGATGTTGAGCATTTCTTTAAGTGTTTCTCAGTATCTTGAGATTCCTATATTGAATTTTGATGGGTATTGCACTGAACTGTAGATTGCTTTTGGTAGGATGACCATTTTTACTATGCTAATCCTACCGATCCATGAGCGTGGGAGATTTTTCATCTTGTTTTGATTTTTGCTTTGGTTTTTGTTTTGGTTTTGTTTTTTTGGTTTTTGGTTTTTGGTGGTTTTTTTGTTTTGTTTTGTTTTGTTTTGTTTTTTTGAGACACTTTCTCTGTGTAGCCCTGGCTGTCCTGGAACTCACTCTGTAGACCAGGCTGGCCTCAAACTCAGAAATCCACCTGCCTCTGCCTCCCAAGTGCTGGGATTAAAGGTGTGCGCCACCACTGCCTGGCTCTTTTCATCTTTTGATGCCTTCTTCAAGTTCTTTCTTCAACAACTTGCAGTTTTTAATATAAGTCTTGCACTTACTTGTTTAGAGTTACTCCAAGATATTTTATATAATTTGTGGCTATAATGAAGGATGTTGTTTCTCTGTCTCTTTCTCAGTCCATTTGTCATTTGTATATCAAAAGGCTACTGATTGATTGATTGATTGATTGACTGATTGATTGATTTTAGCTAATCTTGTATCTAGCCATCTTTCTGCTGAAAGTGTTCATCAGCTATGAATTTTTAGATTCAGTAATGTATACTATAATATCACCTACAAATGACACCTAGACTTCTTCCTTCTAAATTTCTATCCCCTTGATCTCCTTCAGTTATCTTACTGCTTTACCTAAAAATTCAAGTACTATATTGAGTAGATATGGAGAAAATGGACACCTTTATCTTGTTTCTGATTTTAGTGGAATTGCTTTGGAATTTCTCTCCATTTAGGTTGCTGTTGTCTATGGGCTTGCTGTAAACTGCCTTCACTATGTTGATTATGTCCCTGTATCTCTAATCTCTCCAGGACTTTTATCTTGAAGAGGTGTTGACTTTTGTCAAGGACCTTTTCTGTATCTAATGAGATCTGTCAGGTCTCTAAACACTATTAAAATATTTACATCTCATATTAAAGGGCTTGTGTTTGTGCATCTTTTCTTCCTGATAGTGAACTCTTTGAGAGCCTATTCTGTAAATGAGTGAATGGTAGCAGTAAGATTGTGGATATAGAGATGGAGAAGAAAGGCCATCTTAGAGAAACAGCAACAGTGCTGGGGTGTGCGTCAGTTACTGCTGACAGTAGATGCTGAGAATAACAGCTTCCCTGCTCTGGTGAAGTAAAAGACTGCCTTATAACCAAACATGATTTCTTTACTAGCCCTAAAACGACATATAATTGAATCCTGGGGTAATATATATAGGGAAGCAGGTAATGTGATTCGGCTACCTCTTTCTTTTACTTTCAGGTCTGAAGATTGTATTAAGATGTTATAGTAAACAAGTCTGGTAAGAAAGTCAATAGAAGTTCAATTATTATTTTCCCCGGCCTATAAGTTATTAGTTTTAAAGATAGTAGCTAATAATTTCTTACAAAGATAAAAGCATTGTTTGTACAGACTATACTACAAAGCAAACGAGAAACTGTCACTCATCACCTATGAGCACTGACTGTGGTAACGTCATAGCTATGTCCCCAGCACTGTTGTCACCATTTCTTTAAGATGACATTTCTTCTTCATTCATAACCCACATCCTTTGTAATATCCTGTCCTGCTCTCTACAGGTTATTTACCAAAATCCGCAATTGTTGTATTGCAGGATTCTTTTGAATCTTCAACTCAAGTAGCTTTTTAAATTTATATTCAGACATTTGTTTCCCTTTTATGGGTATCAGACATGAGAGTTTCTGCCAGCCTTTACACCCTTTGTAGCACCCCAGTGCTACAGTGTTTTCATCCCTGTATTAGTGATGAGATTTCTATGTGCCTAGTGGGCTTGTGGCTTCTCCCCTGCCTTTTGTTCACTGCTCTCATGGGTTGCCTCTTTGGGATGTTGTGATTTTGAATTTTTGTTTGTTTAGAGTGTTTGGTTTTTGTTTTTAAGAGGTTTTAATGCAAGTTGAATCTAATTTTTTTTCATAGATAGATTTTTCTAAAACTTTTTTTCTATACACACAATTTTGTTGTTTTGCTCTTTTTGTTTCGGGTTTTTTTTTTGTTTTTTGGTTTTTTTGGCCTGGGGTTTTTTGTTTTATTTGTTTTTGTTTTTGTTTTTGTTTTGTTTTTTCAAGACAGGGCTTCTCTATGTAGCCCTGGCTGTCCTAGAACTCATTCTGTAGACCAGGCTGGCCTCAAACTCAGAGAAATCTGCCTGCCTCCTCTGCCTCTTGAGTGCTGGGATTAAAGTCTTGCACCACTACTGCCTGGCTCATAAATGTTTTATTAATATAGCATATGCAGACTATAAATATCTACATCATAACAAACAGGTAGCAATTTAGTATCCAGAGTGGAGAGAACCCTGGAAGGAGGCTGCAGCAGATTGATTCCCGTGGGGAGAGGGCATCTTCATAGGCGAGGGAGCATGGGGTCCGGGTTCTATAGCGTCTCAGACTCTCTCTTGTTTAATTTACTTTTTTAAAGATTTATTTGTTTATTTTATGTATATGTGTACACTGTGGCTGTACTGATGGTTATGAACCATCATGTGGTTGCTGGGAATGAAGGTTGCTCACTTTGGTTGGCGCACTCGCTCTGGCCTAAAGATTTATTTATTTATTATATCTAAGTACACTGTAGCTGTCTTTAGATGCACTAAAAGTGGGCATCAGATCTCATCACGGATGGTTGTGAGCCACCATGTGGTTGCTGGGATTTGAACTCAGGACCTTCAGAAGAGCAGTCAGTGCTCTTAACCACTGAGCCATCTCTCTAACCCTCTCTCTATTGTTTATTATCATGAGAGGTGTACCAATGGAGGAGAGGGGTGCAGTCTGGTGTTCCTCAGGCAGGTTAGAACTCAAAGTCTAGAGTTCTCAACCTTCCTAATACTACAGCCATTTAATATAGTTCCTTATGTTGTGGTGACCTGCAATCATAAAGTTATTTAGTTGCAACTTCATACTGAAATTTTGCTACTGTTATGGGTCATAATGTAATAATCTGATGAGGTGGATATCTAATTTGCAACCCCTGTGAAAGGGTTGTTTGACCCCTAATGGGTTGTAACCCCAGGTTAAGAGGATTGCAAGGGGGCTGGGCGGTGGTGGCGCACTCCCTTTAATCCCAGCACTTGGGAGGCAAAGGCAGGTGGATTTCTGAGTTCGAGACCAGCCTGGTCTACAGAGTGAGTTCCAGGACAGCCAGGGCTACTCTCTCAAAAAACGAAAAAAAAGAGAAAAAAAAAGAAAAAAGAGGATTACAAGGAAAGAATTTTTCTGTTTCTGGGTAGGTGTCATCAGAAGCAGGAACAGAACTTTGTGCTTTAACAATTTTCTCCATGATCTTCACAGTGAAAGTTGGTTGGTTTTGTTTGAGAGATCTATTAGTCTTCACTGACTTTTCTATAGCTCTTTCCATCCTTCCTGCCAATGTCAGGTAAGGGTGGTAAACCACTGAACACTTTGACAATTTGTGATTTTTAAAACCTGCTATTTCCCATCTGAGGTTTTGATACCAGACTCTAGCCTCAACCCATCCTTAGCCAAATGTTTCCAGGTTCTCCATTATCCTCATCAGAGACCAGAGTAGACATCCTGGATAACTGTTAAGACTGCTCCATATTTTTTAAAACTCCCCTGTTTTCTAAAACTCTATGGGGACATTTTGCACATTTATATCTCATGATTTCGAACACTCACCATCATACATTTAAATTTTTTCTCTGTTATTTAATTTCTTTTCCATATTGATATTAACCTTTCTCTTCAAATAATAGCTCAGTCTAATGTATTCCTTTGTGATTTCATAGTTTCTAATCTCACTTGGCTAAATGGGTGTTGAATTGGACCTGATATATTTAAAAGGATGAAGTACCTTAAAGAATTCCTGGGCTGACGAGATGGCTCAGTAGGTAAGAGCACTGACTACTCTTCTAAAAGTCCTGAGTTCAAATCCCAGCAACCACATGGTGGCTCATAACCATCCATAATGAGATCTGACGCCCTCTTCTGGTGCATCTAAAGACAGTTACAGTGTACTTACGTATAATAATAAATAAATCTTTAAAAAAAAAAAAAGAATTCCCGAGCTCTATTGACTTGCTGGTAGCTAAAAGCCAATGATGACATTTGATATGCACAGTAACCTCATAAAGTATATGCTATGGCTTCATTGTAAAGCAGCTCACACAGTCACATTAGCTAAGAGACCAGCAAAAGCAACCTATTCAAACTACATTTCAGTGATTGCAAGGCTGGCCACATGTGAGTGTAAAATACATACTATGATCCTCACCCTTTTACTTTCTTTTTCTCTTTTTAAGACAGCATTTTATGTGGGCCAAGTCTGCCTTAAACTCACTATGTAGCCAAGAAGGACCAAGTTTATAAAGTGTTAAGGATGGAACTCAGGGCTTTGTGCTTGCTAGAAGAGTGAAGGGACAAGAGATGCTCTACAACTGAGCCTCTATAAGTGTGTCAACCAAGGACACTCACAATTTGCAACCCTCCCTAGCACTTTTTTTTTAAAGAAATGTTTTCATTTTCTCAATCTGAGGCTAAACATTTAACAGTGACCCCACCCTTACTCCCCACAACCTCTGACACTCTTCTACGTCCTTCTTCTATGTCCTTTGTGTGACTACTCTAGTATCTGATATAAGTGGAGTCACAGAGTACTTGTTGTACTTTATGACTTTTAACAACCAAATCTTAGGATATTAGTGTTCCTTCAGAATTTCATCGTAGAGAGTTCTTGAGCACCAGTGATATTGTATTCTCATTTTGAAGTAATATTTAGCATTTCGAAAGGGACGTGCAGGGAGCTCTGACAAGGATCTCTAATGAGAGGCTTTATAGTGTTTTAAGCAGTAATGGGGTAGCTGCCTCAGGTAACTTAGAAAAACTAAATAGCATTTGAATGTGTTTGATTAAAAATACTGCCATTGCAAGCCAGGTGGGGCGGCTCATAATCCAAGCACTAGCATTTCTGGACAGCCTGGTCTACATAGTGAGACCATACATAACAAACAAAGCACAGCAAGTGAGCGAAAAGATATCTGGCCTCTGATATCTAAAAAATCAGTTTGTGAGGGAATTTATCACATTGTTTAAAATACCAATTGGATTTAATGCAAATCACATATACATAAGTTTATAATTTGAATAAAATGAGCTAAATATAAGTTAGTTTAAAAATCTTTGAAATGAATGTTCTTCCTGAAAATGGAATTTCACTGCCTACACTTGTACCAACTGTTTTTTTTTTCAAGAATGTTCATTTATTTTTTTTAAAATGTATTCAGTCACACTGTAAGAAGTATTATTTATGGCCAAGGATATGTCTCAGTTGGTAGAGTGTCTAGGAAGCACAAAGCCGTAGGTTTCATCCTGAACAGCATGTAAACCCACTGTCGTCAGTGGTGCGCGTGTGTGATCCCAGTACTCTGAAAGGAGAAGCAGGAGGGTCAGAAGTTCAAGGTCATGTTTGACTATAGAGAGCGTTCAAGGCTAGGCTGAGATATGTGGCATGCTGTCTCCAAAACATAAAAAAATAAGAAAAAAAAAAGAATATTAAGCCCCAAATTTACTCAGTAATGCTTATTTCACAACTGAAAAAGAGTGAAGGGGCTAGAGACATGGTTTAGTGGTTAAGAGTGTGTATGTTCTTGTGGAGGACCTTATTCAGTTTCCAACACCCACACTATTCCCCTGCAGGGAAACTTCTGCCCTTTATGGGAAGTGCACATAATTTTAAAAATATCTTTTAAAGCAGTGACATTTCCTTCTGGAGCAGGTGCCATGTTGGTAATTTCCCAGGTATTTTTTGTTCGTTTGTTCTTTCCTTAAATAATTCCTCTTATTTAGTGTGTCTTAAGAGATTTGAAGCATTTTATAAGTTATATTTCTCAAAAATTAATGATGATCCTAGAATAACTTTTTAAGTGTAACTGGGACAAATGAAACAGATTAAATTCATACCATTTATTCATATAAGGAAATAATATGTTGCTTTTAAGTGCTATGAAGACTAAACAAGATAAATTTTAATCTCTTACCTGAGTGTCTTTTATAGAGTATAATTTTACTGTTAGGATAACAGTGTTCTCTGCTGTGTTCATCAGATTTTCTTCCAAACTTTAATTTTCAAAAGCATATGTTTTGGTTTTGGTTTTGGTTTTCCATTATTTTCGTGGCTTTGATTCATCTAACCAAGGAGTGCTGTTTGTCCCAGGGAGTCTGCCACTGGCATTTTTGTTTCAGTCATAGAAAGTATGTTGCCATAGAAAAGCATCCTACTTCAGGCTATCATTCACATTAGAACCATTTGCAGAATCTAAAAAGATACATTTTATAGAATGACAAACATCATTTACCCTTCTAGACACACAAGACAAGCCATCTGTTGTTTACCTAGCCTTGATTCAGAAAAGTATAAAAATAGAATGACATTAAATCTAATTTGTTGTGATCTTAGCTTCATTTTCTAATAGGAATTTTCCCTTTGCCAGGCACCTTCAAAGGAATCAGCCATACTTAGGAAAGGACTGTGAGGGAATGGGATTCTCTTCTTACACCATGGGAGACAGTGAAGGATTCATTTTGTAATAGGTAGTCTGTCTCATGTTTTGATGGAGGTATCTACGAGTCTTTAAAGTGGAAGCTGTCTTACTTGTAACTAGTTCAATAAATTTATTCTCACAATGTTTTAGTTTCTGTTAATGAAGAAAAGAGTGCAGATAAAAGCTGCTGCTGTTATGGCCTCCATGGCACAAAATACTTAAGTATGAGCTCAGTCAAGTAGCACTATAGATATGCCTGGTGGATAATCTTTGTACTTTTTGTTTGGGTTATGAAGACAGGAAGCAAGGCTAGAGCTCACTCTTGCTGTGTAGCTAAGGCTGGCCTTAAACTGACCTCCTGTGTCTGTCTCCCAAGTGCTTGGGTTATACGCATGTGCTGCCATGCTTGGTAGTTTACTTTTTTTTTTTTTTTTCAAAGTAGTTATCGTGATCTACAAAATGGTCCTGCAGCCTTTCTCTAAAGGGTCAAATGTAAATATGGGTGCTTTGGTGTCTGCAAATACAGTCATAAGCAAGGAGGTAAATGTTGCAAGAAAGTTTTACTTACTGAAGAGTGACTTAACTACAGGCTATAATTGGCCATTCCCTATTAAGCATTACTCCATATAACCTAGGGTATTATGTTAGGGACTCCTAACAGCAGTTGATACTTATCAAGGAAGTTGTCGGACTTGCAGTCTTACTACTCTGGTCATCATTTTATTGCATAATGGAACTAAAATATTTAATATAGTTTAATATTGCTATGTCACTATACTAAATAAATAAACTGGCTTATATATCACTATAAGACATGTTGGTAAAGTTTATTCCTAGTAGTCTTTTAAAGTTTCACTGTACCAATTAAAGAAAGTAAATTTTGGTAGTTTATGCTAATGTAATATCAGTAATACAGTTTAATAATTGTAGTAGCCGTGCATGTGTGTGTGTGTAAGTGCATACACATGACATATGTGAGGGGTGCATGTAGAGGCCAGAGGACAACCTTTGGTGTTGACTGACTGACAGTGGAGCCCAAGGATAATTTTACAAAATAAAGAAACTAAGTATGAAGCACAGTTTAATCAAAGTCATACAGTAAGTGACAGAATTTAGATGTGAACTGCCTGATTTCAGAGCTTGCAGTTTTAATATTTTATGCTTTTTTCTATGTATTTGGAGGGCATTTTCCTACTTTTGACTGTATCACTCAGAAGCTGTGTCTTTAGCTCTAATTTGCTTGTTTGTTTGTTTGAGACAATATCTCACGTAGCCCAAACTGGCCTCAAATATACTAAGTAGTGGAGACCTTAAACTTATAATGGTCCTGCCTCAGCCTTCCAAGTGCTAATATTAAGATGTATGCTACCACACCCAGTTTATATGCTTCTGGGGTTCAAACCTAAATGCTGCATGCTGGGCAAGCGCTCTACCAAATGAGCCACATCCCAGCCTGAGCTCTGAAATCTTACAAGACGTCTAAAGTTCTTCTCACATGTAAAATTAAATGAACCATAAACTACAACTTATTTTTTCCCTTTTAAAAAGCTCACTAATTCAAAATTAATATATTTCTACTCTTCTGGCATGTTGCTGGTTGCTATGGAAGGTAGGAGTGATTAAGATACAGCCACTGTCTTTAAGGAGCTTATAGGCCAGTGGAGGGAAGTAACTATGAGTCAGGTAATGCCAAAACTAAAGCAGAATAACGTGTGAGTTCTTCCTGTCTTTAGTTCCTTAGAAAATGAGCCCTTTGGTCAGGCAGTGGTGGCTCACGCCTTTAATCCCAGCACTTGGGAGGCAGAGGCAAGTGGATCTCTGAGTTGAAGGCCAGCCTGGTCTACAGAGTAGGACAGCTAAGGCTACACAGAGAAACCTTGTCTCAAACACACACACACACACACACACACACACACACACACACACACACAATACTTTTTAACATGCACCAGAAAAAAATGTGAATAACAACAAACAGACCTGAAAATACCTAATAAAAGCAGCTTAAAGTTAAAAAAAAAAAGTTTAAAGTTTTTATAGCAAAAATACAAAGTTTGTTAAGTGTTCTAAGATTGTATTTATCTTCCTAGCTCTTTATAGCTAGATTAAAATGACTCTGAGTAAGAAAACCTTATGTCAGATCTTGAAGTTTAGAAGCTTAGATTTACAGACAAGTGTTCACCCCAACGGCATTTAAGGGGCTGGAGAAATGGTTCAGCCGAGGACCCAGGTTAAGTTCCCAGCACCCACATTATGGCTTCCAGAAGATAGGGCTGTTTGTTTTTAAATCATGAAATTGTGAGCAGTTTGAGGAAGTTTTAAGATCTGATTTATAAGCCTGCTCCGTCCTTGCCACTGTACACAAAGCTGAGAAGGATGGAGTGGATTTATGACAGTGTTTGCCAAGGAAGAGCCCTTTTTTATTTATTGTTCTGTAAAAGCAAACTAATTCTCCCTTTCTGTTTCTCTTTTAGTCTGCATTTGAAAAAGACAAAATCTTGCAAAATAATTTACTTTTTGTGTGATTTGCTTTAGGAAGAAAAAAGTAGTTCTTTTCTTAATCTGAGAGAGAAATTACACTCCGCCTGTGTGAGCATGATCATTGCACTATGCGTGAGGGATGTCAGCCTTATGCTCACTAAGATCAAGATAGTTCTGTAGAGGCTTAATTGGGTGTGGACAGTGTTGTTTTTCTACTTTCTAGCTATTCTTTGCTGTGAGAGACAGTAACATCAGTGATGGTCAACACCGGTCATGTAGAACTGGATGCAAGTTCAGGATGTTGCCCTTTGTATAATCAAATATAACTTCTTCATAATGCCAGCAAGGCAAAGGATGATAGAATTGAGATAACTATTGTTTTTGTTCTCATTTTGAGCTCTTAGGTAAAAAGAGCTTTTGGCAGTTTCTATGGGGTTAGCTAACTAACAGGAGGCAATGTCTGAGCATCAGCTGGCAAGTTCTGCTCTCCTTTGTCTCTGCTCTCCTTTGTCTCTTTGCCTTCTGACCTCATACCTGAGAAGTTGGGCCCTTGAATAATAAGATGCAGATTTGTTCTTTAGTCATTAACTTTCACTTTTTATTTACTTAAAGGTTGATAGTGAATAGTTACACAGCAATCATTATAAAGTTACCAGAACCCAAGTTGTAGAACTTCACTACAATTGGCCTCATTGGCTGTTGTTATTTTGTATGAAGTAATTATTTTAAGATGGTAGTCTCTTGTTTAGAAATTCAAAGATTATTTATAAAATATTTGAAAAGTGAATTTATATTGATTTCCTTCCTTTCAATGATTGAAGGAAAATCTGGTGGTTGAAATCCTACTTTATTACACATTTTCCACAGTGGCACAAATAAATTGATGGTCCAAAGATGGGAGAGTAAAGATTTAGAGAAGAGGAGAAATAAAACTATGAAAGAGTTAGCTGCTAACAGCTCTTTACTTGCCCAGCCTTGTACTGCTTTAATTTAAAGCCGTTGCTTTCCTGAAAGGAACAAATTACAGTTTATAAGCTGTGCCTGATATGCAGGTAGCAGTTAGCATTTCCTGACTACATGCCTGCTCCACTGCTCTGAATTGCTTCCTTAGTCAGACATGAAGAATTCACAGCAAAACTTGCTACCCCTCTGTTCCATGGCCTGATCGTCTCTCTGTGCTATATTATCTTAATTACTATAGCATTATAATAGGCTTTTATGTCAATAGAGCAAAATGTAATAAAAGTAAAGGCTAATAAAGCAGCATAATGTAATAAGAAGTGTATAAAAGTTGTAACTAGAAGCTTCTATTCAAGATCTGGTGGCTATGGGTGTGGCTCAGTAGTAGAGCATTTTTCTGAACATACAGGAGGCCCTGAGTTCTAACCTCAGCTCCCAAGAAAACGACAAAGGAATCCTCCCCAGCCCTGTGTTACTTGTATGACAGGCTGCCTAAACCTGACTAACAGTTTATTTTCATATGGCTTTACATGATTATGGGCTTGATATGTCAGTGTTTTGTGATTAACTTATTTAAAAAAAAAATAAAAGCTAATTCAGCACAGTATGTACCTTCATTAGAAAAATAGAGATTTTTCTTGGTAAGGAAAAAGAGCTTAATTCAAAGAGCTGATTCAAACCCAAAGCTTAACAGTGTAGGCCACCAAGTAATGTGATTATACCTTAGGTGGGTTCCTTTTTATTCAAGGCTTTCCTTCCTTAATATGAGTAATTTTTTTCCATTTACTTCAACAGAATTTGAACCTCGGGGCTTTGTTAGGTTATGAATTTAAATAGGAAAACCAAGATATAGGTGAATGTTTTTCATATGATACTTAGATAAAGCCATATAGCAGTACCATTGGCTAAAATTAGAGTGCTTGTGGAGACAGTGTCTAGAAGATAATGCATATAGTGTGTTTGTAGCTAGCCAGGCTATTGTACAAAAAGAAAAAAGTAGTAATCAAGATAGATGCTGGTGTCATCTTTGTCTGGAACTCTCCTTGGTTTCCTAGATGACAAGCCAAAGAAATACATCAGATGAACTGAGTCATTAGGGTTCTATGATTGTCTGCTTTGAATGTCAGCCTGATACAGTCTCTTCAGAAACTATCCCAGAAGAGAGTCTCAACATGGGACGGTCTAGATCCGGCCAGCTGCCTGTGTAGGAACCAAGCGTGCGAATGGCATATACCTGTACACTTAAAATAGGTAGATATTTTTTAAAATGTATGTTGAAGCTGGGCATGGTGACCCATACCTTGAATCCTAGCAGATGCGGGTAGATCTCTGAGTTTGGGGACATCCAGGGCTACACAGAGAAACTCTCAAAACAAACAAGCAAACAAACAAGTAAAAATGGAAGGTTGATGGCTCAGGCCTTTAATCTGAGTACCTGGGAGACTAACAAGACTGCAAGTGAAAGGCCAGCCTGGGCTGCACAATAGGCTGAACAGGATAGACCAGAATAAGATCCTCAGAAATACAAATACTATACCTTATCAGAGAATGAATATTAGATTTTGTAGGGAGATGTGTATAAATCTGGTATGTGTATAAGTGCATTCTGTAAATTTCAGGTATTGGTTCATTTACAAAACTATTATTTTCTATCTAGTTGATTGTTTTTGTATCTTTATATCTTTAAAATTTTTATGATATAAACTATATACTACAGACTACCTATTAATGTAATTATTACAGAACGTATATTGATGTGTGCCATGACCAAATGTACATTTTATTTTATGAATTTTTAGCATTTCATTAGAACATTTTAAAGGTTTTTCTGATTAAATACCTTGTCAATTTTAAATATACAAGTACACTTTTAAAATTTAAAAATATTGACCCAGGCATAGCGACACATTATTTTAATTCTAGTTCTTTGGAGGCAAAAATAGGCAGATCTCAGTGAATTCAAGGCCAGACAAGGCTACATAGCAAGACTTGGTTAAAAAACAAAAGCCCCAAAATTTAAGAACAACAAACTGTAAACTGTGCTCAGAGGAAAAGCTTCTCTTCATCAGTATAATTATGACTTACATTCTACATAATTTCTAGACACTTTGGCCCTATGTTTGCTAATTTTCAGAGATGCCTACCCCCAGACCCTATCTGCAGTCAGTGAAGCACATCCTTGTGCTCATCAAAGCCTTTGCTTTGAATTAAATAGTCCTTGACTTGTTTTTTTTTTAAAGATTTATTTATTTATTTTATATATGTGAGTACACTGTAGCTGTACAGATGGTTGTACGCCTTCATGTGGTTGTCAGGAATTGAATTTTAAGGACCTCTGCTCATTCTAGTCAACTCCGCTTGCTCAGTCCCTGCTTGCTTTGGCCCAAAGATTTTATTTATTTATTTATTTATTTATTTATTTATTTATTTATTATACATGTACATTGTAGCTGACTTCAAACACACCAGAAGAGGGCATCAGATCTCATTATGGGTGATTGTGAGCCACCATGTGGTTGCTGGGATTTGAACTCAGGACCTTTGGAAGAGCAGTCAGTGCTCTCACCCACTGAGCTATCTTACCAGCCCCCTTGACTTGATTTTGATTAATAGATTTGAACAAAGGTGATTGACTCTACATGAACCTGAGGTACTCATATGGAAAAAAGGATCTTGCTCCAGATTTGCCAGGTAAAATTGTAGAATGCCTGCCTCAAAGAAAGGGTGACAGGAGGGTAAGAGAGAAGGCAAGACTGGAGGCACTCTTGGGATGAGTATAGAGATTTTAATAGGGGCTATGTAGAAAATATTTTAAAGAATGTTCATCTCCTGAGCAGTGATCTTAGTGGGGCTGAGTAGGAGTATGCAGATTTTAGGAAGTAGTGTTGCTATGTTAAGTAAAATCCTGGCAGGGGGCTGGGTGGGACCACGTGGAAACCTAGAAAACATCCAACAGTCTTAACCGTCAAAACACGGAGTCCTTCCCAGGTAACATAAATGCTGACAGGCTGATTTTAACAGGTCCTGTTAGCTACTTAAAAATAAGCATGTTTAAGAGTCTTCAAAATATAAGTAAAACAATGTTTAGGAAAATGATAGTAATCAGGATACACAGTTTAATATCAAGAACTGATTAAGCATAATAGAAGTGAAATACAAAGTTACAGAGTTTAATCAGCAGATGACAGTAAAGCCTAAAGTCAACGTGGATGAAGAGAGAATTAATAATTCAACTAAGAAATGGTTCTGAAGAGTTTGCAATGAGTACAGAATAGAGAAAAGTGTTCAGAACTCTGTAAAGATACAGTTGGACATTAGGAAAGATTGAGAGCCTCAGTTTGGGAGGTGGCTGTGAGAGTAACTAAGTGATGGCCTAAGGCTAAGAATGGCTTCCAGCTTGGCAGAATTACAGATGTGGTTAAAGCCAGGCTGTGGGGGTGCATACCTTTGATCCCAGCACTTGGGAGGCAGAAATAGGTAGATGTCTGAGTTCAAGGACAGTATGGGTTATAGAGTGAGTTCCAGGACAGACAGGGCGTCACCTAGAAGCTCTGTCCCAAAGAAAACAACAAAAACAAAAAAACTAGTTGAAACAACAATCAGAATACTAGTGATAGTAAAAGTCAACTACAGTAGGAGTATTGAGTGCAAAGTTAAAACGACCAGAGGCCAGAAGTCTAGAGGAAGGAAGGGGTTTCTCCAGCAGCAGTGGGAAGCTTACACAGTGGACTTTAAGATGCTAGCAGATGTTAACTCCCTGTCCAAGTGTCCATTCAAGGTTAACGGAAGAGCTGCTTTTAGACAAAAGTTTGGCATACTGTACCCAAGAAGGCATCCAAAGGGCATTATGTCAGCAGGAAAGAAGGGAACCCAAAAGGAGGAATCTGTAGTTTGGGGCACATTTATCGATGATAAAATATTTTTGTTAAAGTCTGAAAACTTCAAAAAATATGCAAAAGATAGATAGCTACAAAGAGAGTGCTACCTTGTGAAGGGGATGGTGGCACTGAATAATTTTGATTAATTTCTTCCAAATAAAACCAAGCATAAGTAGCCAGGTATGGTAGCTCACTCCCTTAATCCCAAGCCCTCAGAAGGCAGGTGGATCTCTGTGGGTTTGAGGCCAGCCTGGTCCAAGTATAGAAGTTCTGCATACTTACAGGGATACGCAATGAAACTATGTCAAAAATACATATATTTATTGAGTATCAAGTATGTATTGAACACTGCTTAAGGCCCTGGGTGTAAAATGTTTGGAGGGCAAGGGAACCTCTGTCTTTACATTTTAGTAATGTAACTACACATTGCTTTTAAAAGGCACAGCTAGCCCAAACATAGGACTTGGGGACAGGGGACAGAAATCTGTCAAGAGGGGTTAGGAATCCTTGAAAACATGTTGATGTAAGAAAATAGCTAATGATGGGCAGTGTTAAAGTTAGACAAAATGGTAGATGAAAGAGCATTAGCAAAGTAAGACAAGTGGTAAGTGCATCCTCCCTTACCAGCAGAATACAAAGTAACAGTTGACAGGATAAGAATAGGCAGTTTCACAGTCGTGAGTGTCTAATATATCTCTGAAAAACTGAAAGGGAGACAGAAAATTAGTCAAGAATGTAAGATTTAGGGTTAGAGAGATGGCTCAGTTAAGAGTACTTGCTGTTCTTTCAAGGGTCCAAGAAAATTATTTTTAGATCTTTATAAATGAAAATACTATATTTGTAACTTAATTTCACGGTTGTATTTTATGTTTATAATTTCTATAATTGCCTTTAATAGATGCACATATTTAAGATGATTTTCTTTACCTCCCTGCAGGTTACTCAAATGAGTCGTCCAGACCTGATTCTCTTTCTAATGAAGTATCTCATGGCTCTAATAGTTGGGATTCCCTCTATTTTTTGGGTTGGAAGCAAAAAGACATGCTTTGAATGGGCCAGTTTTTTCCATGGGCGTAGGAAAAAAGAGTAAGTTAATGAGTTCTCACAGTATTAATACAGCTCCTCTTTGTGTGTGTGTGTGTGTGTGTGTGTGTGTGTGTGTGTGTGTGGGCGCGCGCGCGCGCAGTGGCTCGTGCCTGTAATCCTTGTTATTGATTAGACTAAGGCAGAAGGATTAGGAGTTCCAGGCTAAACTGGGCAACATAGAAAAATTCCATCTTTAAAAAATCAAAACTGAAAATCTCATTCTGAGAAGATGGTTGAGTAGAGGCATGCAAGTGCTTCAGTATTCCAATCCTTTAGATTGGAATTGCGGAGCATGCAAAGGATAATTTTCTTGAAACTAGAAACAAGTGGATGCTTTTTCTCTTCATATTTACCTGGCCCTCCTGACTTCCTGTGAAGGCTGGTGTGTATTCTCATCTTTTTTCACATGAGAAAGCCAAGAGCAGCATAAATGCCTGCCATGTCACACTGTTCAGTGTAAGGGGAACTTCAACTTCTGTCAGTTTCCCATTGCTCTTCCAGGTCTGTCAGACATGTGAAGAGATAGACTAACATGCCATTCTAATTCAGTGCATGTTCAAATTTTATAACCTTGGTTTTTTTTGTGGTTGTTGTTTGTTTGGTTGGTTGGTTGGTTGGGTTTTTTTACCCCTTTATTTTGTTTTGAGACAAGATTTCTTTGTATAGCCTTGGCTGTCCAGAAACTAACTTTCTTTCTTTTATCTAATTGTAGTCTGAAGCTATTGAAAAATTAGTTAAGAGTGATCATAGTAGATAGTATTATTCCTGATTTTAATGAAAGGATTTGTAATTAGCCAGGTAGTGGTGCACATACTTTTAATCCCAGCACCTGGGAGGCAGAGTAAGGCAGATCTCCAAGTTTGAGGTCAGCCTGGTGTACAGAGTGAATTCCAGGAGCCAGAAACCCTCTTTCAAAAAAAATAAATAAATAAAGATATTTCTAGTGGTTATTGGTGTTTCATTAAATATTTTGCTGCTTTTGGAGTTGACATGTTTTCTCTCCATAAGAACTGATTCCTCATCTATTGGTGTTCTGTTATAATTTTGAATATCAAGAATAACATTAAGTGGACTAAAGAAGAATCTATGTAAAGTACTCCTCAGATACCAGTCTCTATCCTTTCAGCCCAGTACTGGAAACAGCAGCAACGGAAGCAGTGCTGCTGATTTGAGAACTTACACATACTTTTTCAGTATATGATTCACTCCTTAAATGTTGGCATTGTTTTTTAAATTAAGTCATTTAATTTTAACTTTAGCTGATTCTCACAGACACGTTACAATGATTTAGTTTGATTTTTTGTTAATTCAGTTATTGCTTTGTTCAACATCATGCACATCTATCTACTCTCCACCCTTTCATAGCATTTTAAGCCAGGTGGTGGTGGCGCACGCCTTTAATCCCAGCACTTGGGAGACAGAGGGAGGCGGATTTCTGAGTTCGAGGCCAGCCTGGTCTACAGAGTGAGTTCCAGGACAGCCAGGGCTACACAGAGAAACCCCTGTCTCAAAAAAACAAACAAACAAACAAACAAACAAAAAAAGCATTTTAAAACCTTTTTTGGTTTTTTGAGACAAGGTTTCTCTGTGTAGCCCTGGCTGTCCTGGAACTCATTCTGTAGACCAGGCTGCACTTGAGCTCAGAGATCAGCCTGCCTCTACCTCCTGAGCACTGGCATTAAAGGCATGAGCCACCACTGCTTGGCCACTTTTAAAAACTTTTACCTCTGTAATTTGTCTCTTTAAATTGTTTAGGACTTCATTGAATATTTGCTTAATTTAATTTTTCATATTACTTTGTTCTAAGGTTGACCACTCATGACTGTTCTAGTACTAGGCAGCTGTTCCTGCCGCAGAATCAAGATGGAGTCTTAAAAATGCTCTTGCAAGTTAAAATTTTACCAAGTTATGATGAGGCTCTTATTACTTCCACAATCACAAAAAAAAACAAAAAACAAACAAACAAAAAAAACCCAAACCACTTTTTTCTATCTTATAATTATTTTTAAAAATATTTGGGACCTGAAGGATCACAAGTGTCTTTAGCTGAAAGGCCTTTTACAAACAATGGACTTACCAGCCTTCTTTTCATAGATAAAACAGAGGAAAGACCAGAATAGTGACTTGCTGAGACTGTGTGCTCACAGATTTTAGCTGCTGGTTTAGGGGTGTAAAGATGACCTTGAACTCCTGATCCTTCCATCTCATCATCCCAGATGCTAGGATTACTGGCATCAAGCCTAGTTTTTGGCAGGGATTTTTGTTATATTCTATCCTCTGCCAAAAATATTACTCAGATTGGTCCCAAAGATTTAATTTGAGGAGCAGTTAACTTCAAGACTAGTATCAACTAGTAGAAATAGCAGTATTGTTTGTTGGTCTATAAGAATGTTAGTTTGTATCTTAACCCTCCTGTTGTCTCATCTAGGATCGTGAATGAGAGCCGGCAGGTGCTCCAGGAACCTGACTTTGCTCAGTCACTCCTAAGGGACCCAAATACTCCAATTATAAGAAAATCAAGAGGAACTTCCACTCAAGGGACATCCACACATGCTTCTTCAACTCAGCTGGCCATGGTGGATGATCAAAGAAGCAAAGCAGGGAGTGTCCACAGCAAAGTGAGCAGCTACCATGGCAGCCTCCACAGGTCACGTGATGGCAGGTAAGTTCTGGGAGCAACCTAGTTTATGTATTCAGTTAGAAACACACAGATTGGGCAGGTGAGATGGCTCAGTGGTTAAGAGCACTGACTGCTCTTCCAGAGGTCATGAGTTCAAATCCCAGCAACCACATGGTGGCTCACAACCATCCAGAATGAGATCTGATGCCCTCTCTTGGTGTGTCTGAGGACAGCTACAGTGTACTCATATAATAATAAATAAATCTGAAAAAAAAAATCACAAAGTTAAATTAAAAAAAAAAGAAAGAAAGAAAGAAACACACAGATTAAGAGACAGGAGCCAGTTCTGAAGTAGAAGTGGAGCATTATTAAGCTTTTTAAACTTGGGTTTAGTTGTTCCAGATTATGGGATTTAAAGCCAAAGGACTTTAGGGTTTAGACCTGATGCAAAAGCAGTATGATATAGGGCACTCAGTGGGATAAGAGAAGGCAGACTGCTCAGTTTAGAAAGATGCATTTAATTAAGTGGTGGCGGTACGCATCTTTAATCTCAGTTATTGGGAGGCAGAGGTAGGTGGATCTCTCTTGAGTTTGAGGCCAGCCTGATCTATAGAGTTCCAGGACGGCCATGACTACAAAGAGAAACAAAAACCAAAACAAGCAAACAAAAACAAAGAGGAGGGGAGAGGAAGAGGAAGAAAACTAATTAATTAATTAATTTAGTCAATATTACCTATACTGGTACTGTGTGAGCCTCTGGGAATAGAGAGATTATGTGCCATGAGCTTTGCACTTCATAGGTTCCCAATCTAGAAAGGAGGTGTATTCTGTGGTATGGTTAACAGTGTGGATCTGGGGAGCTGTAGAGATGGTTTAGTGATTCCAATTATTTGCTGTTCTTCCATAGGGCCTGAGTTCAGTCCCTAGCAGCCACATCTAGTGACTGAAAACCATCTGCAAGTCTGGTTCCAGAGGATCTAACACCTCTGACCTTTATAGCAACCTGCACACATGTGCATGTACCCTCATGCAGACACGCACTTACACATAATTAGAAAGAACAAAAGTAAATCTTGAAAAAAAATATCTAGAATGTAAAGCTTAGTTTCCTTAGCTATAGAGGAGAAATAGTAGTAGTAGCCACCGTGTAGTAATGTCACAAAAGTTCAATGAGATAAAGTGCCTAGTCACTAAAAACAGAGCCTGTCTCAGTGTTTGACCACGGTTCAGTTATTAATGTTAATAAGTATATGAACTAAAATATATCCTAGGTTCAGTTATTAATGTTAATAAGTATATGAACTAAAATATATCCTAGGGCTGCAAGTGTTTAGGAGACATATAGTAAATACTTTAGGCCTTCTAGTTAAAGTTACAACCACTGCTCAGTTCTGCTGTGGCAGTATACAGTCAGACAAGAAGCATCTCAGTTTCCTTATTTATAAAACCAGGATGTAGCATGTGTAGCCATTAAACTGTCAGCCCCTGCTATTTGGTGGGGGTACTCAGGTTTAAACCCAGGGCTTTGAGCATGCTACATTCCAGCATCCTAGGACCCAGCCCTTGTGTATTAGGAGCAGTGGAAGCAGAGACTAGGAGTCTTTCTGGTATCGTGGAGAGCATTTCAGAAGATGCTTCACAGAGAAAACTTGAGAGAAGCCTGGCTGTGGGTTTCTCATTAAATTTGACTTGGGATACCAGAGCTAGGAGCTGTTTAGAAGGTGGCACATTAAGTCATTTGAGAGAGAGATAAGAGTTTGCAGAGAGTAGAGAAGCAGGGGGAAGAGCTAGCTGACTTAAAAGGGATATTTTTAAGGAAACTAACATAAATGTTGGAAGGATGGATAAGAGGAACATTGCTGGGGAGGATTTAAATTATTCCAGCCCCTGTGGACATCATTATGGAGGTCCCTCAGAACACTAAAAATAGAACTGCTTTATGACTTACCTATAAGACTCCTGAGAAGATACCCAAAGGAATCTGTGTCAGCATGATGCAGACAACCCTCTACCCACGCCTATTGCACCACTGTTCAGAATAGTCAACTTGTAGCATCAGCTTATATTTTCATCAACAGATGAATGAATAAACAAGATGTTGTGCATATGCACAGTGAGGTTTTATTTAGCCATATGAGTTTTATTTCACTCATTTTAAGTGAAATAAACTAGATACTGAAAAACAACTCCCCTGTCTTATGGAAAATCTGAAGAGAGAGAGAGAGAGAGGGAGAGAGCTCGCACATGAGCACAAATAATGTATAAGCTGCTTTAAGATCTCAGAGAAGAGCACTGACTGTCATCACGGACAGTCAGAAACAGCTTTACAACTGATGGCATTTCTACTTTATAGTGGTCAAAGGAGACACTCGGGAATGAAGGAGAAGGGAACAGCATGCAGAACAAGAACAGGCAGGCAGGGTTCAGTGTCTGGGTTGCCCAGAGCGTGGTTTTTGTTTCTCTCTGACAGTAAAAGGATATCACAGGACTTAGAGTACTAGAGTAATACAGGCTGATTTGACTTTTAGAACCATGCCTCACAATAGTGGGACAAAGGAGAGTATAATGAAACCATCAATTTATGACCTTAATTTAAGATGCTGGTAAGGAGATAGGGGATCTGATATCCTTTGGCATGTACTTCATCTGTGAACTCTTAGCAATGGTATTGAAGTCCTGATCTATCCTTTTCAGTGATGAACAGACATTATCACAGTAATACTTCTATGTGTATGGCATTCTGTACATAAATACATAGAAGAGAAAAGTTTGAATTCCTATATTCTAGGAGCACAGAACCTTATAGAAAAGGTATAGTACATACATCTGAAGCAGAATGATGTGGATGTAGTCTGTTGAAGGTATCCCGTACCTGGGTGAGAGAATACGCATCCATAGGACTCTCTTCCCTGCCCAGAACTGTAGGCAGGTGTGAGAGGTTTCAGATGACATTGAAAGTGAAAGTCTGCACAAGGATTTTCATGATCGATGCAAAAGGCCACCTCTTGAGGATTTGTGTTTCATTCAGGCTTTAACTGCATGTTGGCACTGTCTTCTGGCCATCATTATCTCAGCTATCCTGACCATGGGTCACAGATTCCCATACTCACTTTGATTCACTACTTGGATAATTATTGGTCTGTGTACTATATACACTTGCCTGTAAACACCACTTCAAAGAATAAGTAATTGGGAGTTAGATGAGAGGATGGGTAGAAAAGAAAGTAAATGGGAAAAAGTTTGGGAATGCATGATTAAATTGGTACATAGGTGACCTGCAAGGGGAAGCATTGGAGTGGATAACACTACTGAACAGTGTTTGATTTAGTTATTTAGATGAATGATAGCAGATAGTAAAGAGAATCAAAATGGAAGTCATCACTTTTTGACTGATTCTGGAATGCCCATACTGTACTGTTAAGGTTTGGTCTGTTGCTATGTATTCTAATGCTCAATTTTATACCCAAAAGTCTAAGCCTAGGAGTGACTTTTTATGTTTACAAGCTTTTGTTGTGCAAACCTTGTCTTTGATTTAAAACTATTGGTTAAATAAACTTGGCTACAGCCAATTACTGGAGGGATTAGAGGTAAGTGGGCTGGAGGGGTGTGTCTTGAGACAGGATCTCCATCTGTTAGCCTTGGTAGGCCTTGAACTTGTAGAGATCTGCCTGCCTTTGCCTCCTCCTGTATGCTGAAACTCAAGTGTGCACTATCAGGCCTGGTCCCTAGGATAGGATTTTAAGACTTTTTTCAAAGGACTTCTCAATTTTAAACTCTGTTATTAAATGAAAACATCCATTGACAAGTACTGCAGTAGCTAGATGGCCACTTCAGCCTCGGTCATGAGTCTTTCTTTCAGAGCTTTTAATTTTACAAATGATTCACCTTAAGTCGTGGCTTTTTTAAAGCAGTAGTCCTTTAGCTGCTTATAATGATTTATTTTGATGACTATTAGAAAGGGAATGAGCTGGGCATGGTGGCACACACCTTTAAACCCAGCCCCCGGGAAGCTTAGGCAGGAGGATGTCGGCAAATGCACAGCCAGCCTGGTCTACATGGTGCGTTCCAGAACAGCTAGGAATACTTAGAGACCTAGTCTCATAAAGAAAGACTGAAAAGGGGAGCGAGCCTGGGGCTTATTACTCTGTGGAGGGTCCCTTGCCCAACATGCCTGGGCCTTACTTCAATCCGCAGCTCTGTAAGTAAAACAGACAGACAAAAGCCAAAATCATTTGCTATATTCTGAATTGTTTTTGTCTTTCTTTTAGAGTGCTATGGATGAAACCCATCAACATACATCTAGGCCAACGTTGTACAAGTGTACTGCATCCATCCCTTACCCTTGGTGTTGAAACAGGGTCTCATATGTTGCTCAGGCTGGCCTTGAGTACTCAGTTCTCTTGTCTCATCACTGAGTGCTGATGTTGTAGACCTAACAAGCATTCCTGGCCCTGATTACTTCTAGAAACATTGCCTAAAACATTATATCTAGGCGGCCTCTTACCCTGTGGTATAAACAAAAGGAGCATGTCATTCAAGCTGTCAAGGATACTCAGGACTCTCTTTTACTTTGATTATTCTAAATGTTTTTCAAAAGACTATGTGTATGAACAAAAATATTTTTAAAAAAATTCTCAACATTCTAAAGATTGAAAGATAAAATATGGGACTGAAGAGATGGCTCAGTGATAAAGAGCACTGACTGCTCTTCCAAAGGTTCTGAGTTCAATTCCCAGCAACCACATGGTTACTCACAACCATCTATAATGGAATCTGATGGTATGTCTGAGGATAGAGACAGTGTACTCATATACATAAAATAAATCTTAAAAAAAAAAAATAAAGTATCATACTTATCCTGGAAGAACTCAATATTAAGCCAGAAAGATTGATAAATATCACATGAGCTTTTTAAGTGGATTAGTAAAAAAGATGTAATTAGATGATGATGATGATGATGTATACCATGTTCTGCGTGCATGTATGCCTGCATGCCAGAAGAGAGTGCACCAGATCTCATTATAAATGGTTATGAGCCACCATGTGGTTGCTGGGAATTTAACTCAGGACCTCTGGAAGAACAGCCAGTGGAAATGTTCTCAACCTTTGAGCCATCTCTTCTAGGCTATTGGTTTTTTTTCAATTCTTGCCTCTGATGTGACTCAGTGAGTCAGGATTTCAACAAAAGAAAATTTGAACAGCCACTGTTGTGTTTCTGGATAGGAAGGCTACCTGTAGTAAGCTCTGTAGCCCAGCTAGTGTGTGCAAAGCCCAGCTAGGAGTACACATAATCAGCTGATGAGAGAATTGGTTACAGAGTATCAGGATGCAACTTCCAAGTAGATGTAACATCTATAAATTAGTATGGTCACAGCTTTAAGCCTGAGGAAAATAATTAAGATCATTTACAGATGATTGATTCAGCCGTTAACTAGCTCAACTAGACAATATGGGCATAGATGTCATCAGTGCATGTCAGTTCATTCACTGATATTTAGCTCACCCTTAATTTCTCCTCTGGTTTCATTTGTTCTTTCTTCCAACCCAAGTCTTTTAGTATAACTGACGTTTGCACTGCTGCTGACTTTACCTTGGCTTGTAGAGTCTGAAGGCAGACTCACTCCCTTTCCTCATCTCTCTGATCCCAGTGTTTTTGAAACATACTTGAGTAAGGAAAGTGTCTATACTTAATATAGCTCCAATAGGTCAGCCTTACATACCTTTTGCCCTTTTGCAGGGAATAGGACCTTCATCCTGGACCTAAGTGGATTATCTCTTTCTGTTAGCCACATTGGATAATTCTACAGTGTAATGGAATTACTCTAAATAATCATGTCGGTTATTGCCTTCTCACTGTTGATTTACTGAGCACTTCAGTTACTAAGGCATTTTAATGAAAATTATTAGTCCTATTTTCTGGTGTGTTCTGTTACCAACTTCAAACCACCTCTCTTGTGCAGGTACACTCCCTGCAGTTACCGAGGAATGGAGGAGAGACTACCTCACGGCAGCATGTCACGGCTGACGGATCACTCCAGGCACAGTAGTTCTCATCGGCTCAACGAACAGTCCCGACACAGCAGCATCCGAGACCTCAGTAACAACCCCATGACTCACATTACACATGGCACCAGCATGAACCGTGTTATTGAGGAGGATGGAACCAGTGCTTAGTCTTGTCCAAGGTGAAATGTGTGCTGTTGAAAAGCAGGTTTTAGTCTTTGCCTTTGCATGGCTGGCTGCTCTAACTCGCTGTCACTCTGCTTTCTCGGGCAGAGTGTGCCCACTGGGAAAGTAGAATTTTGCTCTTTGTATCACATCAACCTTGGGATGCGAACATATCCAAAACACTAAGAATCATGTCATCACAAAAGTAATTATTTCTAGGCTGTGAAGAGATGATTGTCTGGTAAGCATTTTTATAAACACGATTATTTTATATCTAGAAAAATCCTCTATGTGTGGTGACTGCTTTGTAGTGAATTTTCATATAATATGAACTAGTTGTGAAATGACATTCTGGTAGCTCTGTTAATAAAACAAAGTTTCAGAATTAAAGAAAATTTCTATGCAAGGTTTACTTCTCAGATGAATACTAGGACTTTGTAGGTTTATTTCCACAGAGTGAAAAAAGGAACTGTTTTTAAACTGTAGAAGACTTTGATAAGCCAGCAAGGGTATTTTAGCTAATAAGATAACAGTGCCACAGAAGATCTGGTTGGCCTGTGGGAGGTTCTCTCAAAGTCTGTCAGCCTTCCCCCAAGATATGCAGGCTGTGGATGAGCACTGGAGTAAAGGCAGAGATGAGCATTTCCCCTGTACTTGGATTGGTTTTTGTTTTGTAAATATTACTTTTATGGGCTATGCTTTTATAATATCCATATGCATGATAGAAACATTTTAATTTGTGGTCATTTTCCCCAAGAAATAGTAGACAATTTCATGTTCATATATGTTCTGTGAAGGCATGCAGTAAGATAAGCATCACACATTATAAGGGGTTTTAGTGGTAAACAAATTACAAATGGCAAAATATTTTCTGTGTATTCATTGTCGTATTTTTCTACAGTGAGAATGTGATCTTGCCAAAGCCATCAGACCTTGGTACCCAGGCCCTCCTATAATTCCCCAGTAGCCAGTGGCTACAGCTTTTGCCTACATCCCTATTTTCTGAATTACTGTGGTTTACAGCTGAAATATATATATTCCAAAATGGTGATCAATCTGGGTTCTTGAAAGTCATTTTAACTAAGTGGAGCATGGTTACTCTTTCTGTGAATACCATTTAATCTTAAAAAAAAAAGTATCAAGTAAAAACCTCTTAACATTTTATCTTGTAAAGCTTAAATGATTTAGGATATGAACTGTGAACTTTATTTGTATGAAATTGATCAGAAAGAAAACTTCTTGAAAATGCTAACATGTTATTCAGAAAACATAAGTGATCCTCGGCCCTGATTGCGGGTACAAATCACTTTGGAAACTCAATAGCCAACATCTTTCTGTCAGGTTTGAGTTGATGCTTTAAAAACAAACAGCTTTCCAGGTGATTGCTAGCATAGCCAGGCTTGAAGCCATTCTTTTAAACTCGCTTTCCCCTAAGGATGGGCTGATGGCATCGCATTCAACCATGGCAAGATGGAGCTAGACTCAGTGATACACTTATATTGTTTCCTGATATGCAGTTGTTTCTTACTCTGTTATAATCCACTATAAAATGCAGAATTCTCAGCTCTCATCTCTAGAGAGTCTTACTCAATAAATCAAAGGCAGTAGGATTTCACAAACCTGTATTTCTAAAAATACCACAGAAGAGTCTTAGCAGGTTATCCAAGAATCACACTCAGAAAAAAAAAAAAAATCCCGTAGACTCTGGAGAGGTCTGGCTTTGCCATATGCTAGTTTTCAACTTCGAACAAGTCAGCCTCCATGAGCCTAGCTCTTTTTGTTTAAAGATGAAGATAGAAGATGAATATCTCCTCTACCTACCTCACAAAGTTGTCAAATTGAGATCAAATGAAAACAACAGTCTGGAAGCTCTTTGAAACTTGAAGTGTTGTGAAATGTGCAGGATTAAGATTCTTGAGGACTAAAGAGCTTTATTGGAGGTCTACTGTAGTATATTTATTGACACATGTTTAATTCGTGTGTTGCCCTTTAAAGCTAAGAGTGCCCACATGACAGAAGAGCCAGTTTCCTGGTAGTCATGATTTATTTGTGTCATGTTACCCATTCTTCATAAGACACATTTGAGCATTTGGATCCAGATGTTTTCTCTTTCCTCTGTCCTCCCAGCTTTCCCCTTGGAACTGGGGTTACCACTTGGAGAGGTCTGAAGTCCCTTATAACTGATAAATTGTTTCTAAACAGATTAATTACTTATGAAGCTTCTGTCTGAGAAGCTCCTGGAACAGCATGAGCAAACCAAAACAAACATCCACAAACAAAAAACAAAAATAGAAGTTAAGATAGGAGTACCAGTTTGAGCTCAAAGATGTCGTCTGCCACCATCTGCATCACTACCGATTGCCAAGTGTTAATTGGTTGTCTTCTGAAATGCGCCAAGTGTAGACAGTGAAGTGAACATTGCCATGAAAATCTCACCTTTGTGCTTCTAGAGTTTGTGTGTGTCATTGCATCTCCTCTTGCTTCAGCCAGTGGTGATGCATATATGAATAATGTTGGCCTTACAGTCACCTTCACCAAGTACCATTGTTCACTTGTTCTGTGTACTCTGCACAGTACTGTTTGTTCAATTTGGGCCATGCTCTTTATCATGCTAGTGTGTGCCAGGTTTTAGGAATCTTTTTTTTTTTTTTTTTTTTTTTTTTTGAAGAGACCATTGAAGAGCTACAGCAGAACAGTTGATTCCAAATCTTAACCTGTTTAACTTGTCTTGAACAAGTCTGGACAGTTTTCTTACCATATAGGTTACTTTAATTTCTGTTGTGATTGGCATATGTTAATACTTAGTGTTTTCTTTGTTCAATTGACAACCAAAAAAATGATAGTGCCCTCTAAAATGTTAATATATTATCAAAAGGGATTTGAAAAGAACTTTGATTTTAGCAATATGGTCTTATTCAATAATTAGGCAAAAGATCCAAGACAGTATTAAGCTCAAAACAGTAATTTGTTTCAGAGAGCAGTTGATAACAATTAGCACAGGGCTTAGTACAGAGTAAGCTTTCCAGTAAATGTTTAGCAAATAACTAACTACATGGCACTCAGACCATGAGAATTGTTTTTATACGTACATATATACATATACATATTTGTGAATTTGTTAAAAATCTGTATAAAGTAAGAATCCTTTTCAGTTTCACACAAAAAACAAAAAGATAGGAGGTTTATAGAACCTAGGTTTATAAAAAAAACTCATGATTCTTTTAAGCTTTTTTTAATGCCTTTTTGTGATCAGCTAAAATGAGAAAAACTTGGTTGTAGAAACAGTTCAGTGATAAAGTGTACTTGCTGCTCTTCCAGAGGACTCAAGTTCAGTTCCTTGCACCCTTGTTCTCACAGTGCCTGTAGCTTCAGCTCTGGGGATCTAACATCATACTTGTAACACACACACAGATATAAAATATGAAAAATGTTTATTTAATTCAGCTATGTATAATGTATATACATTTACATAAATTTGATTGCTGTATATGGAAATGCATTGGCATTTGTGCATCTCTTCCTTGTTTTTCTCCCTTTTCATTTTTTGTTCCAGTCACAAGAGTATTGAGAGAGGCATAGAAAGAGTAAACATCCTTCCCCATTCACCAGACGACAATTGCTTTCTCTGATCTAGTCCTAATCCTTTGTATCTTTAGTAATTATACCGATACAGAATAATGCTTATCCTTTAAGATCCAAATCTGAGAAGAGAAAAAGCAATATTAAAAGTCTGTTTAGACCACCACTTTAGGAGATAATAGATGTTTAGTTAACTTATAGTCAGCACATTATTAGTAAATATGTGTATTCATCCCTGTGGTCCCTAATTAGAAAATCTGACTTTAAAGATTTTTTAGTTTCCTCTAATATTTTGGTCAGAGGTCGAGCAAGTACAAAATCCATTAAGTTCAATCTATTTAGATATGTTGAATGATAATTTATCTTTACTTTTTTACCTAAATAGTCACCAATAATTGCCCTTTTCATGGATTTTTTGGGGGGATGGTAGAATTGTTTATAATTGACTCTAGTTTTATTAGCACCACTTCTATGGTTAAAAATGTTTTTTACTTTCTAATAATTGAAAAGTTTAAAATTTGCCAGGAGTAGTGACAAACATCTTTAATCTTAGCACTCAGGAGGCTGAGGCAGGAGAATCTCTTGTGAGGTCAACCTGATCTACATAGTGAGTTCCAGAGCAGTTAGGACTATATAGAAAGACCTTGAGCCAGACAGTGGTGACTCACACCTTTAATCTCAGCACTTGGGAGGCAGAAGCAGGAAGATTTCAGTGTTCAAGGCCAGCCAGGGCTATACAGAAAAACCTTGTCTCAAAAAACAAAAGAACAAAAAAATAGAAAGACCTTGTCTCAAAAATAAAGTTTAACAAATCTTAAGGTAAAGATAATTAAAAGTAAGTAATTTTTATTTATAAATATTCAGTGTTCTGTTATTCTGCTCATTACCACTAACTGTTGAATTAGTATTTTTAATTTTTTCAAGCTTGTTATATTTCCTAAAGCAGGTAAATTTATTATTTTAGTAGTAGTATTGTGACCTTAAGCTTTTTGGTATATAATCAGGCTTGCTCAAATTTGCAGACTTGCAGATGTTTCTTTGTTTTATGCTAACTGGCTTTTTAAAGTTTAGAACTCAGTGACTTTGTTTTGGCCATGTTTTAATTAATAATTAGTGAGAATGCATTGTGTTATTTTAAAAAATATCCAAGGATTTTTGAGTCAGGGAAGCTGATATCTAGTTTTGCTTCTCCTTTCAATGAGCTCTGTTAACCTCAGACAAAGCATTTATTTCTGTTTGCAGTTGAAAGGAATTCAGGGATTAGATTAGGAGTCTCAGATTCCACCAGACTCTAATTTGTTTCTCCCTGGCCCATTTTATTACAGTCATTGCTGAGAACGCATTTGTATTCTCCCATAGAGTCTCTTTGCTTGATCAGCTTACTCAGATGAGGCAATTGGACGCCAGTGTGTGAAAAGTATCCTGCCTCTGGGCTCCATTTCCAGCCCCTCACAGAATAGCTCAGGCTGATCTCAGAGGCTTAGTTAGGTATATATCCCAGGCTGGATTTGAACTCATGGTTCTCTCCCCTTTCCTGGGATTTCAGATGTGCCACCATGCCCTAACTTAAGTGATTTTTAAAAGAGAAAAATTATGGATAATAAAAGTAAAAGAAGTTATTATAAGTACCAGACATGGTTTTTAATGAAAAAAATTTAAACATCTATATAAATTGATAAACAAAAGAAATTACATATATGTGATATTTGTTCTCTTAATTATGAATATAGGGTTGTTTTTTTGTTTTTTTTTTTGTTTTTTTTTTTTTTGTTTTTTGTTTTTAGTCAAGCCCTCATACCAAATGCATTCTGTAGAACTGTAGTGTAGCTCATTGGGAGAGTGAACAGATCGGTGACAGCACTGGTTCCTTTCCTAATTAAAGGCTGTCAGGTTTTACCAATTTTCACATGATCATTATTATCATTGTTGTTGTTATTACTATTATTA
>JADRCD010172720.1:0-10958 GCA_019843815.1 Montemys delectorum | reverse complement strand
TTTTTTGTTTTTTTTGTTCTTGCTTTTGTTTTTGTTTTTGTTTTCCTTTGTGGACAAGGCAGTTCCAAGAGGGGGAGAATACTTTCAAGTAAATCCAAGAACAAATTTGGATGCCTGATCTGACTGAACAGTCAGTGGCCACAGAGTCTGGGTTTTCCTCAGAAATTTCTAATATTCTGCTTAAGTATTTTTTTTCTTTTTTTACCATACTATTATGTCCCCTCAAATATTCTCCTGAAGTAGGCAAGGGTAAACTCACAAAGCAGTCATCAAATATGTTGTCCTCTTGTTGTCTATGTGGTATTTGCTTACTTATTGGATGTATAAACAATGATAGAGTTTGTAAGCTATCCTCCTAAACCCTAGTAATTGTTCAATGCACTTATATTTTTACAGAAAAGAAAATACAAATCTCTGTGCTTAAATTTAGGGACGTATACAAGTTAGGCCTCATATACTTCAATTAAGTAGTCAGTAATCTATAACAGATCCAGTTTCCAAAATATCTATATTGTCAACCTTTACTAACCTCTCTCCATCCCTATGTCCCCATTTATAAAATCTGTCTCCTACAATGTCATTTTATTATCCATTCAAAACCCAGACAATTGTATTCTAGTTGACAACATCCAAAGAAATCTGAGGTGAAAAATCCCTAAAAAAAAAAAAGAAAAGAAAAGAAAACTATCTTTTCCCAGCAGCTCAGAACAATGTGGAAATTCTGCAAATATAACCTTTAAAACCAAAAACAAACTTAAGCCAGCTCTTAGGAAGACCTGGGGCCTGGAATTTCACTTCTTCACTGATCCAAAAGGAAAACAAAACAAAACAAAACAACAACCCTGAAGCCTAATGACCTTTACAGAACAAAGCAAATCCAACTTTATTCGTTCATTCCTCCCAGTGGATTACAATCTTCTTTTCCAAAAAGCACGTAAGATCGTATAAATAACCACTGTACACACATTGGAGGACAAACAGGCTTATAAACATCCATGATGTTATAAACAGAAAAAAAAACAGGTAATCACAAATAAATTATGAGTATTTGTGGATTAAATTGAATGTTTAGGTCAATTCAGTTAACTCATCGTTACCTATATTTTGAAAACTGGTGAGACTTTTCAGCAAGATCTGAAATGAATTCCTTCAAAAGTAATTTAAAAGTCTAAGGTCTGACTGGATTCAAAATGGAAAAAAAAAGTGAAACAAAACAAAACAAACAAAAAAAAACAAAGCAAGTATAAATGATCCAGCTTATCTATTGAAGTGGCCAAAGAAAAATATGCATAAGCAAAATGGAAATATTTACAAAAATAGAAATATGTGATTGAATATGAACATTAAATGACAGTATAAAATGCATTGGCCGTTTAAAATTATTCTCAGTAAATCAGAAGGGAGAGAAAGATACTACACTCTCCATATTTAAAAAGAGAGAAAGGACTAGAAAGAAATTTGGTAAGGGAAAGAGAACGTATTACCTCTAACATTTTAATCTCTAGTACCTTTAGGCTCCTAATCTGGTGAATGTACTTTTCCATCAACTGATCCTGAGGCATGGAATTCTCAAAGCTCAGCAATGTTTTCTCAGGAACACTCACCCTATAGCCAAACATTCAAAGGTTCATGGAATGTAGCACTCTTGTCTTAGCAGCCTCAAGAATTACTCATGACATGAGCTCAGATAAAAACATACAATACTCATCATCCCCCAAGAAGTGACAAAAGACACAGACATTGGTCCTTCAGGAGAAAGGAACTGGTTAAGGCAGAACTACAGTTGCCAATCACTCTTATCCAAAGCCTGTCACCGAGACTAGCTAACATCATCTCCCATATCACTTTGATTGATTCCCTTTAGTTTGTTGTTTACAAAGCTGAGCAACAAGTAAATCTACATAAATGTTTATCGTTGCCTTATGTGGTGGCTGTATCTTTTAAAATGTCTCCTGTTCCCTCTCCCCTATGATAACTACCTCAATTCATTCTCTGGATTTGCATTCTAATAGTCCTAATGGACACAGCAGTCTTACTTAACCTTACCTAGAAGAGAGAATGTTGGAAAAACATTCTGTGTAACTGACTACTGAAATCCAGACACAGTGTCCACAGAAGATTCCTTACTTAGTTCTCTATGAACTTCATGTAGAATGAGCTAAAACTCTGCCATCTTCCCCCGTGTCAACACGATGACATCCTCATCCTTAATCTTGTCAAGCTCACCTTTCTTTTCTTTACTCCTCCTTTTAAAATTATTAATGTGTAGTGCTCAGACTACATGCTACATTGTGGGCTTGGTTGTGACATTTTTGTTCATGCACATAATGTACTTTAGAATCCCTCTTTCAGTGGTCTCAGTTTTAAACACTTTTCTGTTAGCTCAAAGTGATTTGATCAGGACCAAATTCCTTTTCTGGTTCTCTGGCCAAGCAGTGAACCCTTATTTGGCACTTTCACAAGAATGAAGGGCACTGGAACTCAACAATGAGCCAAAGGGGTTGTTTAATCTGTAACAGCATTTCAAAGCTCAAGACTCTGACTTTGAAGTAAATAAAAAAGAGAAGACAGAGCAGGCTATTACAAATTGTGGTAAGGACAAAAACAAAAAAATGATGTATGAATTAAAATTATATTGACATTGATTTCTTACACTGTCAAATGGTTGATACAGATTCAATTTAAAGTCAGGAGGTAGAGCCTATGCCAGTTCTCAGAAACCTAAACTAGAAGGCTCTCAAATAATTCCCAAACTCGCCTTTGGAACACTCTCAGCCCTACCTCTGGGATGCTGCTACATTTGTTGAATTCTCCTTTAACTCCACCAACCCGGATTTATGTAGCTTTGTGATCTCTATTATTTCTTTACCTTTCACCCATTCTGCAGCTACAGGATGACATTGTACAGTTCCCTTATCTTAGATATCCGGATAGGCTTATCATCTCTACAAAGGAAACACAGTGATTTCCCAATACCCCTCCCCATCTTCAAAGCTTCCTGCCTATTTCCCTACTGAAGTCCAAAATCTTGGGCAATGGTAGGAACAGAACCGTCAGCAACTTTTATTTTCCAGTTTTCCTTGTGTCTTAAACATTAATCATTTACCACTTCTGCTAGTTAGGAGTTCCCACCTTCTTATAAATCTCTGTTCACTGCCATCACTGCCAGGCAGTCCATCTATTTCCTTCCCAAGGAGTAAGAGTACTTTCCTTTCAGAAAAAAACTCAACACAGTGTTCCTTAGATCAAGAATTACACAGAAACTATATTTTTTGTCATCAGATTATGCTATTTGGTTTTATATGTTTTATATGAAAATTATGTTAAATACTGGTTGGCTAAGCAAATAGACAAAAAGAACTGGTTTTCACATTGCACACTGGCCAAGAGCTCCTTTGCTGTTTTCTTGTGCTTGATAATTTATCTTACTTCTTATTGAGAAGTGATAGAAAACCTTTCAGGAAAAAAAAAAGGACTTACTAAGAATTCTGCTTATAACTTAGGTAAAATAAGAAACCAGGTTTATATGAGTAAATGCTCTAAAGGTCAAAAACTGCCCCATAATGAGACGGATGAAGAAAGCTATGCTTTGGGTAAAGAAGCCAGAGCTGGCTCCTGACCACTCCACCATCTGACTTCAGAGTTTCTGACAGCTGCTCTACTACAAGTTACCTTATTTTGAGTGTCAGCTCTGCACAAATTCAAACCAACATAAAGGAGTAAAGAAATAAAGCCTAAGATCTGTGTCATACATTCTTCAACTGATGTCACTAGCAACACAAGGCCAACAAAACCAAACCCTTCTCATCACTACACATTCTGAAAAGCTCCAGAATTAGACCACAACTGCCTGAGTGACAACTGGCATCAACTAATCGGTCACATATTCTCGTTGTAATCTTCCAGTGATATGTAAATGAAGATTGCAATTCCCTTTAGCAGACCTCACATCCTCTCTCACAGTTTGCATATGGCTATATGCCTTATGGGTACAACTATGCACATAAGCCTTCTTAATCTTCAAGGGACCATGTATATATAGCAGGTGCACCAAACACTTGGGGACAGAGTCTTCCCTTTCAAATGTCAATACTAGCATGTATGTGCTAGCATAAAACTCATTTCCAGCTCCATTCCTAAGACTACAAAAAAGACTGAGTCAAAAGGCACATGTATGTGAATCATCTTTGTTCAGCTCATGTGGGCGTGAATCTGAAAACAGAAGTAGACTGCAAGTAAAAACCACAAGCAAGATTAACATTTTTCGGGTTAAAATAGTAAGTTCCTGCTTACTGGGGTTTGAGTGATCAGAATTAGAATTATAAACTAGAACTCCTACTTCAGAAGCTTAAGGTGGAAGAGCTGTACCCCTCCTAGGTGTGCATGCTAAGGTGGAAAGAAGTTCTGGACTTTTAAATCCTTTTGGGAAGAGCTACTGTTACTGGCAAGAGGTACAGA
Organism: Montemys delectorum; assembly: GCA_019843815.1. Classification (NCBI taxonomy): domain Eukaryota; kingdom Metazoa; phylum Chordata; class Mammalia; order Rodentia; family Muridae; genus Montemys; species Montemys delectorum. Next base: position 6,500 of record JADRCD010172720.1, on the reverse strand, counting down.
GCAGGAATGGAGAGAGAGGAGGAAAGGAAAAAAGGAGGGAGACAAATTTAAAATACTGGTTCATATACACAACGTCTCTCTGAAATAGAAGGGCTACAACCTCTTCACTCTGCCCGCAGGGAATCATCAACCTTAGCATCATCCCAAAGTCGAGAATCAGGCAATGTACACAGTTGGCTTTTAACAAAAGCAGACGCAGATACTTAGGGATAGAGACAGAAACCGCCCACTTTAGCCCCTGCCTTCCCACAAGAGAATATCTACATTATGTCATGCGGTTAGATGGAATTTTTTTTTCCCTGTTGTTTGTTGTTCTAAACAATTTTCCATTTTCAACTGGCATAACCGTAGACTATGTCAATTTATGTTTCCTCAGTTTTCCTCCACCCTTTTATTACTATGAAAATATAATACTGGTAAAATGCACTGTTATTTGGCTTTCTTTCCATGAAATCATCTCAACCAGATCCAGGAAATAAGGTTGAAAGAAACAGGAAAAGCCCTGACACACCCCAAAATTCCACAGCTTCCCTCACAGCTCTGTAAAGGTCACTGGATCATATATATCAAGTCCTTGAAGGCTGACTGACCAAACAAAGCAGCCCTCACTCGGCTAGAGTCTTCACCTGCCTGTGGCAATGTGGGCTAGCTGGGAAGCTTTCCTTCTCTATCTTCCTCCTCCTCCTCCCTTCCTCTCTCTCCTCCTCCTTTACCAACCTGAAATGATGACCAATGAATACAAAGACACTCCAGCCACATCTGTAGGATGTTTGTCCTTTGTCCCTCTTTCTTCCATGACTTTCTGAAACCCTGCCAATTCCCAGTCCTATGCCAATTCCACAATCAGTTCTCTTGGCTTCTATTCCCAAGCTCCCACATGAGCCCTTCTGAGAAAGGCAGTCAGCCATGTTGATCCCTGTCCAGCAGAATTCATGCCACTCATTCTTAGCTAAGCCCTCAGCCTCACTGAGAAGCCCCGGGTTTGCATCAGTTTGATTCCCTCTTGAATACATTCCGCTTTCAACATTTCCCACAAATCTCAAATGTCTTGACTCATCCTAACCTCCCTCCCTGGCTCTTTACAAATACTACCGTCTACTTTAGTGAGAAGAGCTGGGCCTTCAATAGCCTCTTTTTATCTGACTTTCTCCAGATGATCATGTAATCCTCTTCTCCCACACCATTTCAAAGGGAAGTTATTCCAACTCTCTAAACCTTTTCTAGAAATTGACCCTTTGTGCTACAAGTGCTCTACACAACACAGACACCCAAATCAACCCATGTTACATTTTGATGCCTCTTTCCTGTGGTTTCTTCACAGTAAGGTGAGAATTCTCAACCAACCCTTCCGGGAGAAGCTTTCTATGCACATTGCTTGTCCTTTACAAATGACAATTCTTACCTCATGTAACCACTAAATATCACTAAATATTCAATACTTCTGTATTTTTTTCTACTTCAATCCAAGGTATAGCCCTTCCCTCAAGATGTCATCCCCTCCCTGACTCTGGAGCACACTGTCTACGTCCCTGATGGTGACATCCACCTCCACATAGGTACAAAGCCAGTTTTCAGCTACATATTGGTGACTATGACTAAAGTAAAGCTCCCTGGACTCAACACACTCAAACCAAGACTTTAAGGCTCCTGCATGTTACCATGCTAAAGACAGAGCAAATCTAGACAGCTTTAAAGTCCTACCTTTGCAACAGCTTCCGCGTTATATATCTTACATAACAATGCCCACTTAATTCATCAACACATATCTAAACTACACTTCACCACAAAAGAATCAAAGATTAGTAAATATCAGTGGGCCTTCAAAGAGAGGCAAGGGTTATCCTATTTTCCACCGCTGTTCTTAAATATTTCAATGTCCCCTGCACTGGTGCTGTCCTGGGTCTACTATTTTCCAGGCTACTGTAGTGACCCTCTAGATAATTGCCAAAAAGTCTTGATGGTTTCCATTGTCATTTTCTGCTCTTTCATGAAACCCACACAATTATCTGTCTGGAGTACTCAACCTTCTGTAGTCTACCCTCCTGAGTGAGTCATGCTTCCTAAGGTCTCAGTAATGAGTCCCACAACCATGCTTCCTAACCCATGTCACATTACATCTGCCTGAAGACTTTGCCAAGCGAGAGATGATTGGTGTCTTCCTATCTCTGTCCTTGAACTTTCTTTGTGTCTATATTAGGGTACATAATTGGAGATGTGTGTGTTTATATATGCATACGTATACATGTATGTAAATATATTTAACACGCTAGTCCTCTGCCCAGTTCTTCCAGGCTAAACCATAAAACAGATCTTTCCTACCATTCAATCCATGCCACTCAAACTCTCCAAATATTTAAATCAATGCATAAGTTGATCAGTTTTAATTCACTCCTTCCTGCATTCCTTCCTTCCTTCCCTTTCCTTCCGTACCTTTGTTATTAAAAGTTTCCACTTTGCATTCCTCAAGTCATCTGACTCTTAGCAAAAGGAGAAACAATGCAGTGCTGTCAAGCCACGCCCCCACAGAGATAATCTTATAAACTAAGCATAGCTCCCTTCTGGCTTAAGAAAGGGTTAGGACTTTGGCCTTCAATGTGCCTAAAAGCGTCCCCACATCCCCTTTAAATCATAGCTACTCTCCATCTATTTTCCTAATTATCTTTGTCCTTCCTCAAGCATATATATTGGAGAAGTGTTTTAAGATGGCTTCTAATGGGTTTATTTTTATTCTTTCTTATTTGTCTGCGACTGTCAGATTTGTAATAGTATATTGTCTGGGATTTATCATAAAAAAAAATGAAAGTTTCAATAACTTTTATTTTCAACAATCTTATGAACTTTTTTAAAGGATCTAAACATAATTTACTACTATTTCTAGGCAAAAATAAAATCCGGGTACCAAGAGTCCAACATACAAATGAACAGAACTCATGTGAAAGGTGAGAGCTGTCCCTGTGTCTTGCTACACAGTAGCAACTCCAAGAAGCTATGAAAGGATGCAGGACAAGAGTCTCTACTGAGGTGGCAAAGGGAAGGTCTGAATCCCACTCATTGAGGCATGCCTTCGATTTCCCACTTATATCTCTTTTACGCTTGTTTAAGACATACTTTACTTTAGAATACATGGTTTCGAAGCTCAGAAGTACTTTGAGATTGAATTGAAATATAAAACCAAAATGGGGGGGGGGGAAGGGGCATCAGTAGAGAGTTTTCATGGGCTAGTAAAATTTAAATTTAGAGTTGCTTTTACAGCTTTTTGAAGAGTTTCTGTTGCACTCTGACTCCCAGCATAAGAAGAAAGGACTACTCTCTACTTAAAAGTCAGTAAAATGGGTATTTTTATGGATAAGGGCTCTAAATTAATAAACCTTAGACAGAATCAAGTACCACCCGGAAGTTGTGCAGGTGCAGATTCTCTGACGTTCCCCTTAGAGACGCTTACTATGCACCTTAGTAAGGATGAATTCCCATTGGTGCCCAAGAAATAAGGACAGAAAGGTTTTCTGTCTAAGCGGTCCTGACTTTTCTGGGGCCAGGCTGTGTATTATTCTAGGACTGAGCTATCACGTCCCCTGGAGGATGCTGAGCAGTGTTCCTGCCCTCTGCTCACCAAATGTTGGTAACATACCCTGCAATGTTGGGACCACCTAACATGTCTCCAGATGGAGTCAAAAATCTTCCTGAGGCCCAAATCATCTCCGGTTCAGAATCAATGACAGAAGCTGTCCAAAGATAATAAATTTTGAGAAATGCCATCTTTAAAAGAGATGAAACAGCATGACAAAAGTAAAGAAATTCATATATGTAAAGCTTACATTATATAAATCGAAACAAACAGGCTTTCCCAAAAGGAAATCTGATTAGCTCTATAAACTCCTGACAACTCAGCTAAGCATTCCAAGTCAGAGCTCCTCTTAAGCAGTTTCAACTTGAAGAGCCTCTCCCTCGCTTCTATTTTAGATTATTTTTAATTAACTTCACTGGCATTTTGCATCCTGCTATGAAAAGTCCGCCTAATAGTCTCCGAGGACTCTCCCTAGAGACAAGAGTACATTAAATCACACATTATCACATTAAAGTATATACCAGCACTGAGTCCAACAGTGTAGGCCTTGGCAAGTGCACTGGGGTGGGGGTTGGGATGGAAACAGGCTCCAGTGATTCACACCATCCAGAGTCTATTAACTTCAGTGCATCTCCCCATGTGACAAGGTAGTATTGATTCACTACTGAAACCGCATTTATCACTATAGCATACATTTTACAGTTTGTGCTCCACCTGATTTCTTGTGCGTTGCTGTATGTGGGGCAATCGCTGTATTGAGCAAGCCCCTTAAATTTTTTGGGAGTCCTTTCCCTCATCTAGAAAAACAAACAAACAAACAGAAAACGCCACTCAATCAGTTAATATAAAATGATGAAACAATACACATGTGCATCTAGAAATATCTGAAAACATCACCAATTGGAATAAGTGATTTCTAAAGATTTCGCGTATTTCTGAATGTAGTACTTAATGGAAAGGCTCTTTTGATTACAGTACTGCATGATAGCAGAAAGACCATTCAAATGCTTAATCCAAAAGAAAAGGAAATGACAACAGAGGAATTATATCTACAAACCCATTTTCTTAGGAGAACAAACGTGGCTCAAATGACCTTTCACCTCCCAAGGTATTTCTACAGGAATTTTGCATAAGAACATAACTCAATATTTCAGAAGTTGATTATAAAGAGGAGAGTCATTTTAAAACACTTCTGTTTGCAAAAGCAGAGACAACAAATCAGAACCCCAGAGGTCATAGTCAGCCTCCAGATTGCTTGGTTCTTTGCCACAGGGGAAAAACAAACAAACAAACAAACAAACAAAAATAACCCCACTCAATTAGTTAATATAAAATGATGAAAGAATACACATGTGCATCTAGATTTCCAGTAGGACATCAGAAGATATGAACCTACATGACAGTACTTAAAACTAGAACTAAGTCATGCTATCTCTTGGCCCACTTCCTTTCCTGGACCCTGAACCCACAAACACTTTGCCTGCCACTTTCCTGGTCCCGTTGACAGCTTGTAGCACGCAAGCCCCTTAGTCTGTAACACCATTATAGATATTAGGACTGTGATATCTACAATGCTTTCAAAGCAACAGGAAAAAAAAGCACAGAAGCACCACAGAAGGGTGAATGTTCAGGGCTGCCCTCTCAGTAAAGGAAACTTTTCCAAGGCAGCGTTGAAAAATGCAACAGACTACTCTGTTACATTTCCCAACACCACCTTAAAGATTATAGGACTGATCCCAAAATTTGATTAGGGCATTCAAAGTAGAGTTTTAAAAAATCCCTAAAATTACTTCCAATTTTTAAGAATTCCACCTTGGGTTAACAGAGTGAATAGTTCAGGACACCATACTAAGTGTGGTCTTACATATATTAACTGAACATAGAATAAGGATGTTTAACTGTCGAAGACATGCCTTCACATTCTTTTTTCTTTCTTTTACAAACTTTTCTTCTGTCAGTGTCCCATTTTCCTTACTAAATTTAGCCTGCAGAATGTTAAAATTTGGATTAGCTGAACACTGATGTCCTACTACTATGCTCAGACATGAGGTTTTGTTTTTCAGAAAGGACAACAAAGACCCAGAGACAGGGTCAGAAGGTGGGACTATTGGAGGAAGTTGATGCTCCGTTGCAAGAGGACACTGATTTTTCCTGAGAGAGATCTGCATGTCGTACACAGCCAGCACTTAACCTCAGGCCCTTTTACATGTCTTACCTCTTATGCCCAGATCACCTGTCACCAAGCAGCAGCGTTGTACTTACTGCACAGGCACACGAGGTATCATGGCAAGTTCTTCCAGAGATTTTTAAACATCCCTAACATTAACACTGAATTTTGTGCATATTGACTATTTCCAAACCAAATCGTTTTACCTGGGGTGCTTGCTGTTGATTTTGGGGGTAAACATTGTTGAACAGCAGCGGTTAATGGCTCAAGTGGGAATATAAAGGGCCTACCCACAAGTGGCTCTGACTGTGACAGGCATGGCTAACGGCAGGGGGATGACACATGTTGACAATACAGTGTGTGTAAGACGGGCTGCTTCTGAGAAAACACGCGCTTATCAGTCTGGTTCTGTGCTGTTTTACAGCTAATCACTGTATTCTCTCTGTTTAGGAAAAGAAATGAGTCACTCTTCTAAAACAAACTGATAAACATAATTTTTCAATTTAAGCATGGATGTTTTCTGCTTTTATCTACTCTGGCTAGAACAGGAACTTCTTTTGCAATTATTTTTTTGCATTAAAAAAGAAAAGAAACTTAAGGTAATATATATTTGGGTACTGGGAGACAAGATTTTAGACATGCTTAAAATCAAGAGTTTTGGAGACCTGGAAAGTTATCTGGTGTTTGCCAATCAGAACTCTCTCTTTTGAATTGTCCTTACTGGAAAAGGCAAGGGAAATGTAACCGTCTAGTTCTGCCACCCAAGAG
>JADRCD010172707.1:0-12333 GCA_019843815.1 Montemys delectorum | reverse complement strand
TGTGTGTGTGTGTGTGTGTGTGTGTGAAGAAAGAGAAAAATTGCCCCATTCCCATGTAGGTCTTATTGGCCTCAATCTCACTCTCTAGCCAAAGCTGCCTTTGAACTTTTTTCTGTAAGATTTCTTCACTAGAAATTGTGGTGCACACCTTTAATCCCAGCACTCAGGAGGCAGAGACAGACTTATATCTGTGAGTTCAAGACCAGCTGGGTCTACAAAGCAAGTTCCAAGACAACTAGGACCACACAGAGAAACCTATCTTGAAAAACCTAAAAAAAGCCGGGGGGTGGTGGTGGCGCACGCCTTTAATCCCAGCACTTGGGAGGCAGAGGAGGCGGATTTCTGAGTTCGAGGCCAGCCTGGTCTACAGAGTGTGAGTTCCAGGACAGCCAGAGCTATACAGAGAAACCCTGTCTCAAAATCCTCCCCCCCCCAAAAAAAAAAAAGAGGAAAAAAAAAAAGATTTACTGGCCAGGCAGTGGTGTTGCACACCTTTAATCCTGCACTAGGGATAGAAGGGAGGCAAAGACAGGCATATCTCTGTCTGAGGCGTGGTCTACAAGGCTAGTTTTAGGACAGCCAAAGCTACACACTGACATATCCTGTTTTTTTGGGGAAAAACAAACAGAAAGATTTATTTTTTAATTATATGTGTTTGTGTGTACTTATGTGCAATTTCCTGGGAAAGCCAGAAGAGGGTATCAGATATCCTGGAGCTGGAGTTATAGGTAGTTGTGAACTGCTCAAGGTAGACGTTGGTAATGAACTTCGGCCCTCCGTAAGAGCAGTCAGGATGTGCTCTGGATCTCGAGCCGTCTCTACAGCTCCCTAGCCTTGAACTCTTGATCTTCCCTATTACAGAAGTCAGCCGCTGTGCCTTGTTTGAACTGTCTTTTATTTTTTTTATTTTTTGGGTTTTTGGTTTTTTCAAGACAGGGTTTCTCTGTGTAGCCCTGGCTGTCCTGGAGCTCACTCTGTAGACCAGGCTGGCCTCGAACTCAGAAATCCGCCTGCCTCTGCCTCCCAAGTGCTGGGATTAAAGGCGTGCGCCACCACTGCCCCACTCTGATCATTGAATGGAGCTTTTTGGTATAGTTATGGGGACCACATGAGGTATGTAGAAGTGCTTGCAAATGTTATGTTCTTAGGACAATGAGTTCTAAAGGAAGGTACAGGGAGGTGTCTGCAGATGGAAGGATGGTGGGATAGAGCAGCCCTAACCTTATCTGAGTTCATTAGAGGAAAACTGGAGGGGAGGGCTCTCTTCAGGTGGTATATACAGGTCAGGACATACAGGGTCTGCCTATTTCACCCTGTCTATGCCAGGGGTGCCCATCATTTGATTGATTGTTTTTCTGTTGAGACCAGGTTTCCTATGCAGCGTCTCAGACTGGCATTGAAATTGCTCTCCTCAGCCTTCCACAGGCTGAGATCACAGTCCTCCTCTACCATATATCCAGCACGATAAGGAAAGAGAACTGTTGTTCTCGGTGAGACATTGCCCATTTGTCCTTTTTTTCCTGCAGGAAAAAGGTAAAGCTACAGGGACAGTTTAAAGGTCTGGTGAAAGCTGCCCAGCGGGGATCCCAGGTGGGACACAAACTCCGCAGGAAGGATCGTCGTCGGCCCTGAATCCTTCAGAGGAAAGGAGCTGTTCTTTGCTGCAGTCCAGGGCCCTTTTCTAGCCCCTGTGATGTTTCACACCAACTCCGGGTTTGAGCTTGCTGAACCTGGACAGAGAATGACTCATTGGAAGCAGGACTCAGTTCCAAGAGAGATGCCCAGGATTAAACATTGTCAACATCTAGGAGCAGAAACATGACATTGCTACCTCTGAGGAGACCCTAAGTGGTGCTGTGCTTTATGTCCAGCGTGGCCATGAGAGCAGAGTGGTAACCATGGTGTGCGCATGAAAGATCTGCTGTAACCAGGCGTAGAATAAATGTGCATGACCATGCATCAACCCTGAAAACAAGAGTTTCATCTTTGCCCTTCCAGGGATAAGAACAGAGTGGCTTGACCCCGTCCTGTCCAGCTCCCAGCAGTCTGTCTCGCCCATAGCCTTCACCTGTGTCAGAGGGCTCCCTGAGTCAGAAAGTAGCATTAGTACGTGGAAGGGGCAGTGAATATTCCATGGCTGGTTGCTCGATCACAGGGTCGAGCACCAGGGACTCAGACCAGGCGGAGACCATGGCTGACAGAGAGCTGCATCTTTTTTTTTTTTTAAACTTTTTAAAGATTTATTTATAAATTTTTACAGTACACTATAGCTGTCTTCAGAAGCACCAGAAGAGGGCGTCAGATCTCATTACAGATGGTTGTGAGCCACCATGTAGTTGCTGAGATTTGAGCAGTCAGTGCTCTTAATTGCTGAGCCATCTCTCCAGCCCTCAGAGCTGCATCTTGAGCTGCCCCTGTTCATAAGCCTCTCAGCATCTCTGTCCATTGACTCAGCAGAATTACCGAACCCTTCCTGGCTTCAGCAGTCAATGAAGGAACCAAAGCAGAGAACGTAGAGGGATGCAGCGTGCTTGCTCAGCTTGTTCTCTTATACCTCCCAGGACCACCTGCCCAGGGGTGGCCCAGGCTGGGCCCTCCCATGTCAGTCAGTAATTGAGAAAATGCCCTACAGATTGCAGGCCATTCCTCCTGATGACTCAAGCTGTGTCAAGTAGACAAAAAACTGGCTAGCACACCTATCTTCCTTCATTGTTTTTTGTAGATCTTACTGTGCGCTGTAATTCCCACTGGCCCTTTGCAGTGCTCTAAGGTCATTTGACCTATCAGCCCAGAAGTAGAGGACCCTAGTGCTGTCTCTGTACTCTAGTACATGGAGAGTGTGCTTTGTCACAATTAGTGAGCTCTGGCTCCTTTTTGTTTTGTTTTGTTTTTTTGAGACAAGGTTTCTCTGTGTAGCCCTGGCTGTCCTGAAACTCACTCGATAGACCAGGCTGGCCTCTGCCTCCCAAGTGCTGGGATTAAAGACGTGCGCCACCACTGCCCTGCTTTTGTTTTGTTTTGTTTTGTTTTATGGTTTTTGTTTGTTCCTATTTTTTCTTGTGAAATGAAATCAACATACACACTTTTTCCCTCGAGGCAGGGTTTTTCTGTACAGCCCTGGCGGGCCTGCCTAGAATTCATGCTATCAGCCAGGTTGTCATCGAGCTCAGAGGTCTACCTGCCTCTACTCCCTAATTGCTGAGATTAAAGGTAATACCACCACGCAGCTACAGCATACATGTTCTTAAGGAGTTTCTGTTTGGTTCAATTCCTTCGGCATTAATGACGCTTCTGGCAGATCCGGCAGTATTCTTGATAAGCCAGTTTCTTGATACTGTTTCTTCTACTTTCCAAGAAGACCCAAGCCCTTTCTGGAGTCAGTGTCTTTCAGGCTAGGGAGTTTCCACCCATGGTCTTGGGCTGACAACCTGAGAGGAATCAGGTTGCCGGGAGGTGGCACTGTTTACATGCCTTTCAGGAATCTAGACTGGGAGATCAAGCTAGAAAGGTCGGCAAAAGAGTTATCCAGTCATAACCCCTATTATTACCACTCGGCTTCACATTTATCTCAGTCCAAGTCGGTCCTGCCTCTACCTCAATCAGGAAGTGGAACCATATGTATTAGGAAGCCTCCTCTCAAGGAGGATAGGTCTGAACCAATCACCCACCTGGAATTGGTGGTTTTAAGAAGAAGCCTGAAGCCAACCAGCTTACAGCATCTTCCAAGGAGCTTTGCTTCCTCTCAAGAAGGATGGGGGAGATGACCTGGGGAGGTTGGTATTAGTGATGTATTGAACTCTGTTCTTTGAGAGGTAGACTTTGAGTCTGGGCTTTGGTGCAGGGGCAAGCATTTGTCTTCTGCCCTAGGAACTCAGGTGGCTCGGAAGATGTTATGGAACGTGGTGCTGTTTTTCTGGCCACAGGGGACATGTAATACAAGACAGGGCAGCATTCTGGAAACACACAGGAGTCATTCCATCACAGGGGTAGTAGAGAAGCTGTAAGTTGTACATGAACTTAGCTTCTTTGTATTTTTATTTATTTATTTTAATTTTTTTTTTCCTGAGACAGGGTTTCTCTGTATATCCCTGGCTGTCCTGGAAGTCACTCTATAGACCAAGCTGGCCTCGAACTCAGAAATCCACCTGCCTCTGTCTCCCAAGTGCTGGGATTAAAGGCGTGTGCCGCCACCACCACCCGGCCCTCTTCTTTGGTTTTTAATTGATGTTGGACTCTGAGTCATTTCCATGCTTTCTCTCCTAACTCCATCTTCCATTCATTCTCCTACACTGAAGGGAAATCTATACCCCGCCCCCACCTGACTGCATACTACTCAAAAGGTAGCTCTCCACAGGAGTGTGCTTGAGCCTCGGGCCTTACAAAGTCGATGTAGTCAAGTGACTGTCCTTAGTCAAGAATCGGACTAGGCTGCCCTTATCTTCCTTCTCATGATTGTGACTGTCCCAGTAGTTCACTGCCAGCAGAGATGCTGCCTTCACTAAGTCATTCTGCTTTCCAGTCTGGTCCACCGTGGAAAGGTTTGCAATGTGAGAGACTGTTAATGATGCTCTAGGAGCCACGGTCTTCCGTCTCCAGTCCTTTGCCCCACTGTTTTTCAAAGAGTAATCCAAATTCAAATATATTTTGTATTTTTTCTTAAAAGACTTACTTATTTTATGTACGCTGTTACTGTCTTCAGGCACACCAGAAAAGGACATCAGATCCCATTACAGATGGTGGTGAGCCACCATGTGGTGGCTGGGAATTGAACTCAGGACCTTTGGATGAGCAATCAGTACTACTAACTACTGAGCCATCTCACCAGCCTCTTTGTATTTCATTATGAAAGAAAAGATTCACAGAATTTTGGGAAGCAACAGGAAAGTAAAGCAGAATCTTGAATCTTACAGGAGACTCAGTATTCCTTCTGGTCTTGAGTCCTGGTTTCTTCTTTAGTCCACTTGGCCTGCTTTTCTTTTGACAGAATATGGTGCCTTGTAGTGCTTGGGGACAGACAAATGGATAGTGCATGGTAGGCTGGAGCTTTACTCTGCAGCTATATCCCCATCCCTGATACTTGGTTTTGCTGTTTATTTCTTTGTTTGAGACAAGTCCTCACTGTAACCATGGCAGGGTGTCCTTGAACTCACAGAGATAGGGTTTCTCTGTATAGCCCTGGCTGTCCTGGAACTCACTCTGTAGACCAGGCCTGCCTCGAACTCAGAAATCTGCCTGCCTCTGCCTCACAAATGCTGGAAATAAAGGCATGTGCCACCACTGCCCGGCTAAAACCAGTTTTTGTTTGTTTTGTTCCTTTTTAAATTATTTGGATTTTATTTTTAAGATTTATGTGGATGAGTGGTTTGCCTGCATATGTGTATGAGCACAGTATGTGTGACCCGTGCCCGTGGAGGTCAGAAAGAGGTTTAGGATGCCCTGGAACTGAAGTTACAGATGGTTGTGAGTCACTATGGACGCTGGGAACTAAACCTGAGACCTCTGTAAGAGTAACAAGTGCCTTTAACCTCTGAGCATTCTCTCCAGCTCCAAAGAAACCATTTTTAAATATAAGCATATATTATACATTTGCACTTGATTTTATAACCAAGTTTTTACCCTACCTGAGTAAATATTTCAGAAATATTTCAGTGGCCCAGTTTAGAACATCTGCCCAGTGGACAAAGCTCGGTTTATTTATAAAGGCTTTTGGAGCCCTTAAGTATGCTGCTCATTGCTTACGCAGGAATTTAAAGCCACCACTTGATGCTAGATTGTGCGTAATATTTAGAAAATGACATGATGAATGCTCTTTGTTCTATTTTTGATATACATTATTATGATCGGATAGATGACTGTACTCTAGAAAATAACCCTGATTTGGGGCAATGTAAGCTGGTTTGCCATTTCCTGAAATTATGCTTAATGTAGCTACTGTCATTAGAAACACTTACGAAGCTGTTAGCTGACAGCAAGTCACTGAAGGCCAGGGCTGCACAGAAGCCTGCTTCCTCCCACCCCATCCCATTGATTGCCATGGAAATACTCAGTGGGTCTTCCTCAAGAACAAGTATTCTTAACCTCTACCACATCCCCAGCCCCCATTTGCTTTGCTGAGAGTCTCATTATGTAACAGTGGCTGGCCTGGAATAAATGGCCCAGGCTGGCCTTGAACTCCTAGGGTCTCCCTGCTTCTGTTTCACTGAGGACTGGGATTAAAATCATCACACTCAGCAGTGGGTTGTTTGTTTTTTCTTTTCTTCAGGATCTGATGCAGCCCAGGCTGGCCTTAAACTTGGTGTATACCCAAGGATAACCTGAAATTTCTAATCCTCTTGGGATTATAGCTGTTCTATGAGGTGCTGGCTATTGAACCCAGGGTTTTGTTCATGCTAAACAAGTTCTGTCAACTGAGCCATAAGCCCAGCCCTCTAGAACAGGATTTCAAGGCACCAGTGAAGTCAGGAGTGTACAGTGTGGTGTTTTTAGGAAGAACGGCCCCATAGGCTCATAGATTTGAATGCTTAGGGAGTGGCACTATTTGAAGGATTAGGAGGTGTGGCCTTGCTGGAGGAAGTGTGTCATTGGTGGGTAGACTTTGAGGTTTCAAAAGCTGAAGCCAGACCCAGTGTCTTTCTGGCTACTGCTCTGGATACAGGACTCTCAACTTCTCCTGCACCATGTCTGCCTGCTGTACTCTGTGCTGGGATAATGGACAAGAAGACCTTTGAAACTGTAGGGGGGGGGCAGTGGTGGTGCACACCTTTAATTCCATCGCTGGAGGCAGAGGCAGGCAGACTTCTGTGAGTTTGAAGTAAGCATGAGATGCATAATGGGACCAGACGTCCCCTCCTGCCAAATAATAAAATCAAATAAGAATTGTAGATTATTGCTATATTCTACTAGAGCTGGCTTTGTGTAGTCAGTTCTGCAAATCTAAAATCAGAATTAAACAAGTTCAAGAGAAAACCTGGACTTAGGAGCAAGTCCAGTCAAAAGTGTAATTTCTTTTCGTCTTTCTTGAAAAATAGGCTTCTCAGCCGGGCTGTGGTGGTGCACGCCTTTAATCCCAGCACTTGAGAGGCAGAGGCAGGTGGATTTCTGAGTTCAAGACCAGCCTGGTCTACAGAGTGAGTACCAGGACAGCCAGGGCTACACAGAGAAACCCTGTCTCGAAAAAACAAACAAACAAAGAAATAAAAAGAAAAATAGGTTTCTCTTTGTAGCCCTGGATGTCCTAGAACTCACTCTGTAGGCCAGGCAGGCTTTAATTTTACAGACATCTGCCTGCCTCTGTCTCCCAAGTGCTGGGATTAAACGCATGTGCCACCACTACCAGCAAAAGTGTAATTTATTAGTCTGTAATGAGAAATGTAATGATCCAAGATACAATGAAATAATCAGAACATACTCTGCTTTGCATTAAGTCAAAATCAGTGGTTAAAGCAACTAAGGAACAGAAAGGGGACTCCATAAATGATGATTGGTAGTGTTGTCCTTGTGGTGGGACACGCCTGAAGAGTGTGGCCTATTCCCCTACCCCAGCAGCCTGTTGGGGCCCAACACCCACAGAGAGTGAGCAGGGAACATAATTCTCTGCTGTGTGAACCAGACTGAGTCTGTTCCCTGCTGCAGGAAAAGTGTTTGAGATTTCATTGGGCTAGGGCTCCTTCACTCATGGCATGTGCCAAGATCAAATTTCTAAGCCCAGCTTTTCTGGCTCTTGCAAAGGCCACAGTCAGCGGCTTCTAGGGCCTGGTGTGGGTAACTGACTCTCTATCCTAGAGAGTAACATGCAAGGGCAGCTTGGTTTTTCTATTTCCGCGATGTCACCCTGAAGACCTACAGGTACCCTCTGGACCTTATTGCTGAAAACTCACGATTCCGAAGAGCATGGGAAGATGCCCAGCCACCAGGCAGGTGGATTTGTGAATGGATCCAGGAGTGGCCTGTACGTCTTTACAGCTCCTCCACAGGTTGTGGGCCTTTGAAGCCTTGCTCTTAAGGAGAACTGCTACAATAGAGCTCTTGGACTTGAGGCCACAGAGCAAATAAACTTGTAAAATAACAAGGGATAGTTCTCATCCTGAGATTTTATACAGCACGTGTATTGATTGCATCACAGTACAATAATTCTTACCTAAACGTGCCCTCTGAATCACCCCAAGCGCAAGTACTGCTCCTTACAGGGAGGCGGGGCACACCCAAAGCATGCTCTATAATCAGCAAGTGGTGACTGCATCTGGTACTCTGAAGACAATTCCCAGCCAAGAGGAGGACTGTCACATGGGCCACATGTGTTCCCTTTCTTAGTACTTCACACAGAGCCTAGGATGTACAGCCTGGCACGCCTGATCACTGGGGCTGGACTGGAAACTCCTGTGGGGCCGTCCACAGCAGTCGCAGCCAGGGCTGGTACAGCTTTGACCTGGGGCAGTCACACACACCCTCCACCTCTGTGACTCCTACCACAGTAGGTGCCATTCCATTCTGATTGTGGTTTAGGATCCCCACCTAGCAGTTCACATAAGCTCCACCCTTCTCAGATGCTACACCACCCCCCTTCCCCCCCTCCCCAACACACCAAAGTCTGGGTGGACTCAGGGTTTGAAGACTTACAGGGCGAGGCATGGGAAGTTCAAGTTTATATCCCCACAACCTGCTAGACTCAGCCCTGGAGAGAACATGGTTGGCACCAAGAGGCTGCGCGGTGAATCTGCAAACGCCGCGTGAGGTTGTCACACTAGTGTCTGTTCTTCCCCGCACTTAACCCTGGGGGCTCTTTACTCTCCAAATGCATCTCTAGCACAAGAACCAACTGCAGAACTGGTCTAGGTGAGGAGGCAGAGCAGTGTGAGCTGACTTGGCTGAGGCCAAGGGCAGGGCAGGCCAGCGAAGGGAAGGACTGAGTGTTCCTTCACCTTTCCCCTTCTGGGAGGCAGACCTGCAGGTTGGTCTTCACTTCATTTTTTTCTTTCACATTCCTTTTTTCCTCTCCATCCATCTCCCCTACTTCCATAAACACTTCTGCATTTGTTCAGAGTGAAGCACTTCCATCAAAAGTTTGGAGGCGATGGTAAGCTATGCAGGCAGGATTCCTGCTGTTACAAAATTGAGGCAGTTGGGGCTGGAGAGATGGCCCAGTGATTAAGAGCACTGGGTGTTCTGCCAGAGGTCCAGAGTTCAATTCCCAGCACCCACATAGTAACTCACAAATATAACTGTAGTCTCGTGAGATCTGATACCCTCTTCTGGTGTGCACACATACATGCAAACAAAACACCCACATGCATGTGTACATACATACATACATACATACATACATACATCTTTATAAAAAAAAAAACAAACAAACAGTTGAGGTGGAGGTAGATAAAAACAAACCAACAATAATTCAGTGAGAACAGCCACTTCTGGTTGCAACAGTCTGGAGACTCAAGGCAAGGGGAGGAGCTATCAATTAGGGGTGAGGGTGGGGGAAGAGAGGCTGGAATATTAACACGTGAGTGAGAGTTATCACCACCAAGACTTGAGGTTGGGGTGCCCCAAAGTGAGAACTAGAGGAGGAACAATTTAGGGAGGCATAAAAACAAGGGCGCTGAAGAGATGGTTCAGTGGTTAAGGGTGTGTAGTGTTCTTTTAAAGGATTCTAGTGTCCTTCCCAGCACCTACATTGGACAGTTTAAAACCTTCTGTAACTCTAGCTCCAGGGGATTCAACATCTCCAGTCTCCCAGGACAGTCACACACGCATACTATAAAGTTTTTTATATTTTATATAATAAGAATATTATATAAAATTATAAACATAAATATAATGGTGAGCACCTTGACACACACCTTTAATTCCAGCAGAGGCAAGTGGATACAAGGATAGCCATGGCTGTTGCACAGAGAAACCTTGTCTCTAAAAACAAAACAATAATAATAATGATAATGATAAAATATAAGCTGGGTGTAGTAGCACACGCCTTTAATCCCAGCACTTGGGAGGCAGAGGCAGGCAGATTTCTGAGTTCGAGGCCAGCCTGGTCTACAGAGTGAGTTCCAGGACAGCCAGGGCTACACAGAGAAACCCTGTCTCAAAAAAAAAAAGAAAGAAAGAAAGAGAAAGAAAAAAACAAAACAAACAAACAAACGAACAAAATTTTTAATTAGGTAGGAATGAAAGAAGGAAGGGAGGGAAGGAGGGAGGGAGGGAAGGAGGGAGGGAGGGAGGGAAAATTCAGCCAGGAGAGCAGCACAGTATCCTGGTCTCTTAGGGTTTACTGCTGTGAACAGATACCGTAACCAAGGCAAGTCTTATAAAGGACAACATTTAATTGAGGCTGGCTTACAGATTCAGAGGTGCAAGGCAGAAACATGGCAGCATCCAGGCAGACATGGTACAGAAGGAGCTGAGAGTTCTACATCTTCATCTGAAGGCTGGTAGTGGAAGACTGGCTTCCAGACGTCTAGGATGAGGGTCTTAAAGCCCACGCCCACAGTGACACACCTACCTTCTCATAGTGCCACTCCCTGCACCGAGCATACACAACCCATAACGTCTGGAGGCTAAGTGAAGGCTACCTTTCAAGAAGAAGGTGGTCAGGGGCCTGCTAGAGGTCAGAAAGATGGAGTATAAAAAGTTAGGGAAATCTGTGTACTTAGCAGTTAAGGCTAAACTGCCGACTAAAAGGAAGTAGAAAGAAATAAACACTCAAACAAAAGCTTAATGTCGAGCATGTGGCCCAGTAGTAGAACTGTTGCCTAGGAGATACAAGGCCCTGGGTCACAGAGGTCAGAAGAGGGCATCAGGTCCCCTGGAACTAGAGTTACAGAGGGTTGTAAGCCACCACGTGGGTGCTGGGAATGGTACCTTGGTCCTCCACTAGAGCAGCCAGGGATCTTAGTTGCTAAGCCAACTCACCAGCCTCCTCCTATTCATTTTTTAAAAACGTGTGTGTGTGTGTGTGTGTGTGTGTGTGACAGTATGGTGCAAGTGTCCATGGAAGACAGAGGCATCGGATCTCTCTGGGAATCAGGAGTTATGGGCAGTTGTGAGCTGCCCAATGTGGGTGTAAGAAATCAAATTTGGGTCCTTTGCAAGAGCAGTACAGAGGCTGCTGAGCCATCTCTCCAGCCTTAGAAACACTTACTAAAACAAATAAAGATCAAACAGGATAGTGAGGTATTGTCTGAGGGATGCTGAGATGCAAACAGGACCTGTGGAGATGAGCCCCACAGAAACAGACCCTTAGCCTGAGTAGCAGTACCATGTAGGCAGTATCAGATCTGAGACTCAAAGTACACGTGGTGGCTTCACCAGGCCAAGGGTCACCTTGTGTACCACAGAGACGACGACACTCTGTGGAGGATAACAGCAGCATTCTGGCTCCCAAGTTAAAAATAAACTATTAAATATCCACATTAGAGTCTAGTTAAAGACAGTGAAGCACAGCTGGATGTGATGGGGCATGCTTTTAATCCCAGTTTATTAAAGTAAAAATGTCTTTAAACTCTGGAGCCAGAAGCCAGCAGATCTCTGAGTTTGAAGCCAGCTTGGTCTACATAGTGAGTTCCAGGACAGCCTGAGCTATGTCTTGTCTTGGAAAAAAAGAAAAAAAAAAAAACCAACTAACTAACTAAATGGGGGTGGGGTATATGTGTGTGAGTATGTATGTGTGTATGTATGTGTTATGCATGTGTGTGTGGTGTGGTTCATAGAGCGTGTGCCTAACAAAAAGCCTTGGGCTCAGTGCCAACACTGTAGATCATACCCACAATCCTAGTATGCTGAGGTGGGGTCAAGAGGATCAGAAAGCTTAGGTCATCCTTGCTGCATAGTGAGTTTGAGGTTGACCTGGCATACATGAGATCCTCTCTCAGAAGTAAATAAATCAATCTACATATATAAAAGCAAAAGGGATATTTAAAAAGTGTTATCTAACCTGATCTACCCAGGCTCTATCAATATGTAGCATAATGTTATAAATTCAGATTTTGATCCTGTCTATGAAGTCTAGTATTTATGTTTTACATATTTATTTTTACTTTATGTACATTGGTGTTTTGCCTGTGTGAGGGTGTTGGGTCCCCTGGAATTTGAGTTATGGACAGTTGTGAGCCACCATGTGTGTGCTGGGAATTGAATCCAAGGGTAGCCAGTGCTTTCAACTGCTGAGCCATCTCTCCAGCCCCCTAGTTTATTTATTTTATTGTTTTAAAATTTAATTTTATTTATATGAATACACCATAGCTTCACACGTACCAGAAGAAGGCATTGGGTCCCCTTACAGATGGTAGGGAGCCACCATGTGGTTGCTGGGAATGGAACTCAGGACCTCTGGAAGAGTAG